>APFE030767342.1:0-38777 GCA_000404065.3 Pinus taeda | reverse complement strand
ATTTAACCATGTGAAAAGTCTAAAATTAAACATTTCAAATATTGGAAATTTGAATCGAAACATTTGAAAAAGTTTAACACGCGAAAAATTAATTTAAAATTGAAACTTAAACATAAAAAGATAAAAATACATTACAATTGAACCATTAAAATTAACTATTTTCTATATTTACATAAAATATAAATAAATTGATGGAAAACCATTAAAACAATATGAACTAAATTACTTAACTCATTAAACATATAACGGTAATAAATATAATATTAAATATTAAATATAAAAGATGGTGAATACAGAATAGAGTGTTTGGGAGCCTAATTTTGAAAAATGAGAAAAGAGAAATGATGCTGAAAAAAAAGTGTTGCTTTTTCGTTTCTAGAAGATGGCTCCAATTCATTTGTCGAGGTCGAGAGGAGGGAAGTTGAAATTAGAGCAAGAGATGTGGTGGCGACGTACATTGGAAAGGCATTGTCTTAAAGCATCGTCTTTCTCGCTATTTCTAAGCACTGCTTTCTTAGTTTTTCAGATTAGTTTCTTGCTCACCGGTTGGGGTTTGTTGGTGCTTAGTTCTCGGATCGAATTTAGTTAGTGGGCCGGTTTGCAGAGATTTGTTGTCCCCTCGAATAAAAAGGTCAAAGAGCATTCCTAAATTAAAAAATAATAAATTTATTGATATGTACAAAGTATTTATATAAGAGTAATTAAAGAGTAGATATTTTAGAATGAAAGAAATCTGTTGATGTTACTTGACCCGTCAACATTCAGGGGATCACCTCGGTATGAAGTCCTAATTAAACCTCACATTGTTTGGTGTGGGAGTCCCATCGAGTATGGTGACCCAGTTGCCATTATCTTAAAGGTTTGCCTCAACTCTTACTTGTCAGCACAGGTGAGTGGTCTTATTTGTCTTTTGAGAAGTGAGGTTTGCATGCTTGGTGATTGTAAGTGTCAATTGTGTCAATGGTTCTTTTACCGTAGAGGGAGAGGATGCGATTGAGTCCCAAGTCGGTTGGGAGTAGTCCCAACTATGCTAGGAACACACAACACAACAGGACAAGCACGACTTCCAGTGAAACAATCCACATGGATGCGACAATGACAACACACAAGGTAAGATAACGCGTATAACACTCGGTAGATTAGTCCACACGGGTACAACGGTTGTTATAACAAATTTTATGTGAAAGGTATGTCTGATGTTCGGGAGAGTAGTCTACATAGATGAGACAACATTAACAACATAGACAACACATTTTCATTAACATATATGTATTACAACAAGTGAATTAGTTTAAATGTTAAATAGAGGTTAAAGCAACATGCATTACAAGTGTTAAAGATTAGTCTTACAACAGTTAAAATACATGTGTGAAGATGCGCTAGCCTATTAGCAGGCTTCTAAATTAAGCGAAAGTTCCAAGACACAATCGTTACACCATACATCACTAACCCCACGTGCAGGACTTTGGAGCCATTACTTACTCTTCAAATAAAAGGTTACAGACTCTCAAGGCTATGCGAGAAGGGCTGAGGTGACAAGTCCTTTGCATGTACCAATGAGGGGTTATTTATAGCAAAGGGTGAAACTAACTCTTGTGGTTGGTCAACTACCCTGATGATTGTTTGACTTGCACGACTTTTCGACTTTACATGACTCTTCATACAACAAGTGGGTCTCTTAGACTTCCACATTACATTACATTGAATGATAATATGGCCCACAGTAGAGATGTGGACAACATGACTCATGACATGACTCAACATGACAACATTGGTACATTCATGCTGTTGGTGTGCATGTCGAGTTGCAGTGCTTCTGGGCAATGGATGTACTCATGGTGTGTTACAGCTTCACCTCTGCATGGAAAAGTGCGTGAAATCTTCAATGGTCATTGGTTCGCTTGATGTTACATTCACACATTGCTCCTTACTTGCATGTTGGTAAGCTTAACAGGTTCGTCCGTTCGCGAAAGGTGCATGTTCGTCTGTTCGTCTATTCGTGAACACATCTTGCATGTTTGCTTGTCTGTCTGTCTGTAAACACATCTTTGTATGATCATTCATTCGCGAGCACATCCCTTTGCATGCATCGTTTGTTCATCCATTTGTGAACCTGTCCTTTTACATTTGTTCCCTTTGTTCATCCCATCCGTCATCGCGCCATGTTTGTTTGTGTATCTGTATCTACAGTCAATCATGACGAGATGACATCAAATCCATAAACCTTCTATTCTACCATGATGGATGATCATTTCGGATGCAGGTGACTGGGAGAGGTGACAAGGTTGCGAGGCGGGATGGAGGCTCCGAGCACTGTTGAGGAAAACTCTACAGGGGCCATTGGGTGATGAATATGGGCAATCCGGATTGATAGTGACTATCCACAGGCTCTGGCTCAGTTGAAGGACAAAAATGCACAGTTTTTTAAAGGAATGGTCTAGGTTGCGAAAAGGCTAGGCGAGCAAAATCTACACAGTTTCTGGAACGAATGAGTAGCAGGAGCTTGGCGGCAAAAAATGCGCAATTCTTGAGGGGAACTGGAAGTCAGCTATTGGGTCACTGACATAAAAAACTATGCAATTCCTTATGAAAATTGGCAGTCAATTGTTGAAAACTTAGTAGCAAAAGCTGTTCAATTCCTGGAGGGAATTGGCAGTCAGTGGTTAGATTTTGGCATAAAAAATTGCGCAATTCCTGGAGGGAACTATCAGTCAGTTGTCAAGAGTTTCTAGTAGGAAAAACTATGCTGATGCTGGGAGGTTGTCTTACTGGTCACCTCTGCACAATTTCTGAGCTAAGCAGACTGCTAGGCAGCAGAGGACTTGCTCATGAATACTGCTCAATTTTTTGGGTGAGTCGCTCGTCAACTGTCGAGAGGGCTGGTTGGAAAAACTACTCAATTTTTTGAGTGAGAGAAGGACGAGCACTGCGTGTTTATCAACCTGTCTACGCAATTTTTCTCATTCAGTGGAGTAGGCAAGGTCTGTAGCCTCTGCACAATTTTGGAGGGGAGTCAATCCTAGGGTGGTTGCTAGGTCAAACTCTTTGGTTGACCAACATGAAAGTTGATTGATTTTCTTGCAGACAACGTAGGTTGAAATGGCTTGGTTGATGGTTTTGTGCTATTCTGGGTGAAAGTTGATTGAGTCAATGGTAGGGTGATGGTCCCGCTGTCAGAGGGGAATCCAGTCTTGAGAACTTCAACAAAGTGATTAAGTGTGTGAACGAGTGAAAGATGCATACGTGATCTTGCAAACACACATGCTCAATATGACTGATCGATGGTACGAGCGACAAGCACGACACTTGTGATTGATCGACCATGACAATGTTTGTGTGACAATGAATGTGACCCCATGTGTAAGTGCGACAAATGTTTTCATAGCGAACGCAACAAGTACACAGGAAGCGAAGACTTTGAGTATAACCAGAACATGGTTGCAACAATGACTTTGACATCAACATGCAAAAATATGGGTGAAATGATCAAGCAAGGTGGGTGCAAAGACTCACACGAGCTCGCGGAGTGATCCCGAGTGTGTGCAGTGATTAGGTGAAACTCTCAAGGGAGGCTTTGAAATTGGGTGCAAGCCAAAATTTTGGAGGGTGGTTGTAGCTCCTACAACAAAACCCAAGAGAGAATTTTTTTTACGAGGGAAAAAACGAACATATTTCCTAAAAGAAAAAACCACATCTTCTACTCGGCATAGCTTGTTTTTTTTTCTTAATAAACATAGCTTGTACTAGGCACAGAGAGACTTATTCATAAATGACGAATTTTAAAAGCTAGGTTAGAGTAGCCAAATGCATAAATCCATACCTAGACAAGTTTGTTATGCCATACTTGAACAGTTCCTTAGCACAGTGATGAATATTTTTTGTTTTTTCTTTTACAATGCCCCACTATCCCACAACCCATACTTGAAGAATATTCATCATAATAACATGTTAAATCTAAACATAATGAAATAGTAGAGATCTATACATGTTAAAGATACGTCAAAAGACCTTGTTCGAACACCAAAACAGCTATTGACATGTGAAATAGACACGAAATGAATATAAACCATAGTTGACATTATAAGAGACCTAAGATTGTACAGAGGTGCGGTAACAATGTCTAAAAGGGTTTTGCATAAATTTTTTATGCAAAATCTCATAATGATGCTATTTTATTTTTTTGAAGGAAAACTCTGAGTGAAAATAAACTGTATCATTGTTTTTAGATGGGAAGAGACTCTACTTATTTTTTTATAAAATATGTTTGTAAATTTGGTTTTAACAACTAAAACAAGGTGGGCTGCGGGGCAGCTAGTCCCTGCCCCAGCCCAATAGTCAAACAAAAAGTCCGCAGCTTGCCAGGAGAGCGAAGCATATGTCAATAGTCTTACAGTTTGCTGCGAAGCATATGTCAATTTAGACGTTGCCCTGTCAATAGTTTTGCAGTTTTCCATTGCCAGGAGAGTGAAGCATATTTAGACATTGCCCTGTCAATAGTCTTGCAGTTTGCCAGGAGAGCCAAGCATATTTAGACGTTGTGCCTTTGCATAATTGCCTTTATCAGTGTTGACGGATAGAAATGTTGCGCCACAAGGTTGCAAGGTTGTAACGAAGATTATGGCATCATCATTACTTGCCAACTTGCAACAAACTGACATTCAGTTTTATCCAAGTCCAGATTTCATAGAGCATTATTGTTCGATGGAATAGAAACTATACACATTCCTTGACTGGTGAGTGTGAGGTTGTTGGCGTTGTATGATGTAGTTGCAATGTTGAGTGTTTTCTGAGCCTGGGAGATAAAGTGAGTTCTCTTTGCACTGTCCATTATGGAGTTGCCCAAGAATCAGTTACTGAAGCTTAACTGCCTTTGGAGTTGCCCAAGAATTTCCGACGTTGTACAAGAGAACATCTAAATAATATGGTTGCGTGCGCTGTCATAGGCTTGCTGCAATCGCTTCCGGGCATTCTCTCCATAACAAAAGCATACTGAGATTATCTTTAAATGATGGTTGCCCAGAGTGATTAATTGTATGTACTATATAAGGTCGTGGGATTACCAGAACTAGAAGCATCCAGCTCTGGATCGTAACAATGAGTAGAATGTACTGCATTTGGCGTAGTGCATAAAGTCCTTTGGCAGTACGCATAATGTCAATGGACCACATGGATCGTGAAAGATTGAATACGTTAACCATTGGCAATGCTTGCTTGGGTCTTGGGATGCTTGAATTGTCAAAGGTTCGAATGCGTTAACCTTGAGAAGCGGATGCTACAATATTGGGATGGTTGCACATTCGATAACACCTTTAATATTTAAAAAATGCTCGATTTTTTAAATATTCGTGACATTCTCCTATGATTATTAATTTTTATGATATAATAACCTCAGAGTGTTATTGGGATGATTCGCTAACACTTTTCCAAACAGTGACCAGGATAGCTCACAGAATCAACATGTAACCAAACCTTTTATATTTATTCTGATTTTTTCCAGATATGATCTATTATTTTGTTTTCCTCTCCTAGTTCTCATAGCTTAGAATCGACATAGCGACCAAACATCTTACATTATTCTGATTTTCTCTATTTATAATCTTTAATATTATTTCTCCTTGTACGAAAAGAGGGCAAAGTAAGAAATTTGCGCGGAGATAATTTATCCAAAACACGACCATTCTCGGACATTTTTCTAACTCTGTTGCAAAGTAGAAAGAACATGTGGTCACATTTAACAACTGCCTCAGGTTTTGTGTAACTCAGCGGACCTAGTCTGAATGCAGTGTCTGCATGAATCCCAAGTGTCAATTAGCAAGCAAGCCAGATACGGCAGTTCATTCGCTGAAGACAGGTCTTCGAAGCAGTCAGCTGGGATCAACAGTCAAGAAGGTCACTTATCCGCTTCATAACTGGTCGCACCATAAGATACAAAGCACGCAAGTGAATCCATGGCAATGGTAGCCATTTCAGCTATTATTCTGATTTTCTCGATTTATAATCTTTAATATTCTTTCTCCTTCTACGAAAAGAGGGCAAAGTAAGAAATTTGCGTGGAGATAATTTATCCAAAACACGACCATTCTCGGAGATTTTTCTAACTCCGTTGCAAAGTAGAAAGAACATGTGGTCACATTTAACAACTGCCTCAGGTTTTGTGTAACTCAGCGGACCCAGTCTGAATGCAGTGTCTGCATGAATCCCAAGTGTCAATTAGCAAGCAAGCAAGATACGGCAGTTCGTTCGCTGAAGACAGGTCTTTGATCAGGTCGAGGCAGTGAGGTGGGATCAGCAGTCAAGAAGGTCGCTTATCCACTTCATAACTGGTCGCACCATAAGATACAAAGCACGCAAGTGAATCCATGGCAATGGTAGCCATTTCAGCTCTTTCGATAGTGGCCAGTAATTCATTAAATTCATGTACATTTAACATATCATAGTTTTCAATTTCGTCAACTTTTGTTATTTCATGTGCATTTACTTGTTTTCTGATTTGGGTCATTGTTTTGTGCAGGGGAATGCAGCCAATGTGAGGAGGAGATCTCTGTTTGCTTCATTCCCCAGTTCGAATTACACCATACCTGCAATTCCAGTTGATCAGGAGGAGAAAAGGACGTGTCCTGTAGCTCAGAAAGGACAAGTTTAACCCATTCACTGCTATGTGTTTCACAAATTGAAATTCTAGCTTCAAGAACGGTTATGGAGAATTTACACTGGTTCAAGAACGGTTATGGAGAAATTACGCTGGTTAAATTCTTGTGGGATCGCTACAGGAAGGGCGCGTTGAAAGGCAGCCAAATAGCCATGTCTTGGCGGACTTTTTGGTACCATACAACCTCCAAATATTGGTGATTTTTGGCGAGTTTCTTTTTCTTTTTCGAGTTTAAATTTGGTCTTTAGGCTTGTGTTAATGGCTGAAAGGGGCTTCTTGACAGGAGTTGTTGCTGCCCTGTTTTGGCTGCCTGACATGCATGGAGAGCTTGCAGAGTTCTCTCAAAACCTAGGGCATTAACATCCCCGAACCCAACGCTACCTGCGATCCGAATGTGAGTTTAGTTTTAAAATACACTATTTTTTAGTTCTAGTTTTAAAATACTTAGCTAAGTTCTGGTATATCTTTAGATCTGACTGGTTCCACTGTAATTACTTTAATAAATATTTACTGAAACTTTTTTCTTACATATATTTAAATCCATTTAAATACATAAATTCATTATAAAATTTATATGAGACAGGGATGTATCTCTCTACAATACATAAAATAAATCAAGACAAATTTATAACTAGTAATAAATAGTTATTTACTAACGCAAATTATCCTCCATAAATTCAGAATAAAGCCTGATTTCAACGCTGACTTGTCCTGCAATGATAGCGTTAATAGAACACACAGTAGCATACAACAAATGAAATAAACAATAATGCAAATATCACAAGTTAATGAGACAATTAGAATAGAACTAAAATCAATATAAAATAAACACCCGGAAATAATAACAATTTACAAATCATTCCCCATTAGAACAAGTTCAGCAAACTAAACATACTTGTTGCAGGCTTCCCATCTTTTAACACTTCTAACCAGGCGAGCATGGAATTCTTTTTGCACATTGAGCATATTCAGATACCAGGTAACTTCGTCTTGCACGCAAACGTCTGGCTTTACTGTTGTGGTTCCTGTCACCTGTTCAAACAAATTGAAATAATTAGTAGATTATAGACACTTTTCCACATAATTCTCTAAGGAATAGATAGATTTACAGCTCTATAAGCTAATTGTTACCCTGATCATCAACTTAGACTTCTGCATGAGAAGAGATGATAAACAACTTTCTAATGTGACATCACATACATTAATGTATTTGCTGATTTCCATGCTGACAATTGAGTAAATTTGTTTGCAGGTCGATGACGTTCTGCCTCTGAGGGTCTCATGCAGGTGCAACTCCAGTAGCAGCAGATTCCTCTACTTCGGCTTTTGCATGGAGCCTCGCGGTTATGGCTCATATTCAACACACACAGGTATCATAAGGGCTGCTAGTTATACCATCCTCCTTCCTTACTTTGATAGTAACATTGCTCATGCAAATTACAATGTTGACACGGCAACGCAAGGATTGTTGGACACGGCAAGGCAACTTTGACACGGGAAGGATTATTTGACACGGCAGGGCAGCAGCCATGGTTTGACATATTATAGGCCATAAGTATAGTTAACATTAAATGTTAGGGGATTAATGCTAATGCAAACATAGCATTAGTTCATGAAACTGAGTTCATTAAACTGTGAAATGTTCTAATCACTTGTACTTGTCCTAACTTTTGAGCCCGTATACCTGCCCGTATGCCTCATTTTGAGGCCAAATAAGATGAAAAATTTGTTCATTGGTTAAACGAATAAGAAAATATAAAATATGGCATTGGTTCTTGTGTCATTTCAGCGAACTTTGCTTTAAGTTATATAACGGTTGTTGGTTATCGTGCGGAGATAATGCTAGCTTCACAAACTGATTACTATAGTCCCTGCCAGCCCGGAAGGGCAGGGACTAAAAAATGACATAGCTTCATTTATTTAAAAATATATATTTGTAATTTTTTTCGAGCATAAGTAATAGATGGTGACTTTACTCCAAGAGGACTAAAGTGCTTACACTTGGTATATGTTATATATGTCGATATTTCCAATGTTCAACATTGAACATGAGTCATTAACACAACGGTTCTACCTGACCCACCAAACACAACTCCCTTAAACAATTACTCGATATGAACTAGAGATCTCTCTTAGAACCTTCTGGATGCACTAGCTACCCACAGATGTTGGTTGTTGATGGAACAAGTGGACTGGTCCAAGCCATAGATGGCTTAGCTCCACATCCAACGACGGTGATTTGTCCTTGGGTGGTTAGGAAAATGGAATTCAAGAGGGTTCGAGGTGAATAAGCGAGGAAGTATTTTAGTGCTTACCACCTACACTTAAAAAATGTTGGATAACACTGTTCAGGTTGGACGTCGGGAGAAAATTTAACCCTAGGGTTTGACTGGTAAAAACTAGGAAGAGGGGAATCTTGAAAGTTTCCAAGAGTCGAGGAGGTTGAGACCTGTCTGTCGATGAATAATCCAACAACTTGGTTTGGCCCCCTTCGGGAACCCATATTACAAATTAAGTTAACAAGTCATAATCAAGAACATGGTCTGTGCAACCACATTTTTATACTAATTACTAGGTTATGCTTTCTTAAAAGAAATAGAGGGAAGCCATAGCTCAGAGAAAATAATTTCAATTATTATTGAAATAGATAGATACTAGTTCAAAACGCAATTCATTACAACAAGAAATAATTCTAGAAAAGGCCAAAATTGTTATGCTGAGAAACGTGCAATACTAAGAGAGAGCCACAAGAAAAAAATACAATACAGAAAGCCAAGATTACATAGGTAAAACAGGTCCAAATTACCAATGGGAGCTGCATCCCATAACACTATTTGAATTTTAAAATACATTCCAAATATAATTCAACCGAAAATGGTCAAGAAATGATAGCAGTAACCCCAACCCTCCAACTGAAGGATATAACCACAAGAATACTCATAACCAGCTAATCTAAGTTACCTATGAAAAGGGCACAAAAACCTGGCTAGAATGTTCTTTCTGAACATTTAACAAAGTATCAAGGAAACAAAGTCTTCCAAGAAGTTACACAGAACCCCTGCAAGTTTTAGTGAAAACCCTGAACTTTGTTGGCGGAGCATGGAAAGTGAGGGAGACCATGAGCAAAACCTACAAGTATTTACACAACTATGTTCTAAGAACCAAAAATACTAGAATAAAAATAAGAAAGAACATTGTGAGAATAACCTTTGGTGAGTGAGTTACCGATATTAGCAAATAAATTAAGGAAACGCTAGTCCAAACTCTTGCTTAGGGAAATCTAAATTCCAGAGGAACCCAATCTAAACTGAGGCTCGGTATGAGCCCATCATTGCAGGGAAACCTATAAAAAGAAGTAGTCAGAGACCTTCCAATATATACACCAAACTCATCAAGAGAAGAAGTGAACCAAGATGTTAAAATTTACCTGTGTGAAAGTTGAGAGTGCTTGAATACATTAAACTCGAACCATAACCCTCGGGATAACATACCTCGATCACGGACCTACTGTGATGTGAATGAGTGCGCTGAGGAGTGAAAGGGGTAGGGTTCAATTACCCTAACCAACTAAGGGAAAATCACCATCGTTGGATGTCGCGTTGAGCCATCTACCAGTGAGACCACTCCAACTGTTCCATCAACAACCGACATATGTGGGTGGTGAATGCATCTAGAAGTTTCTAAGAGAGAGATCTAGTTCATGTCAAGTGAATGGTTAAGGGAATTGAGTTTGGTGAATCAAGTAGAACTATTGTGTTAATGAATCATATTCAATGTTGAATATTGCAAATATAGACATATATAACATATACGAAGTGTAAGGATTTAAGTCAAAATCCCCATTTATTACTTATCCTCTCGAATTAAAAAAAAAAAAAAAAAAAAAAAAAAAAAAAAAAAAAAAAAAAAATATTATTGCCATGATGTTATTATGTAGTTGTTGTATTATTTGAGGTGCTAACATGTTACACCATACCCTTGAGTGCGGAGTTCTTAGAAGGGATAAATCAAACATTTCAAAATGTACGTAAAACACGAATTATATGCACCATGCAATTTTCAGCAGGGGCTTCTGTCACAAGCTTGCTCTTTCTCTGTGTCTGTCAGTTCTTTTTGATAGCCAACTCCTGGTGAACCAGTGGTGAACCTACTGAGATCTTTCACGCTCTGACGACCTTCACAACGGCTTCCTCGCCTTACACGGTCTTGACATCCCTTCGATCCTTTGGCGAACTTCCTGTGAACTTCAGATGAAAGCACAGAGAGAACTACTATCACAGCGGACCTTTATAAATGCACAGAGGTACTCAAATAAGAGAATGGCATACTCATTTTATTTCTATAATAGAAAATCTTTACAGAATGCTCACAGAGCTTTTACAGAGATTGATTCTATGCAGAAACAGACTAGTCTTGCTTTTATCGGACTTTTCACAGCTTAATCATAAGCAAGTTACTACCGGATGCTTCTGGCAAGATATAGGCTCTGTATCAGAATCAGACTTCACACCCAAAACTTGACTCTTCTAATGGTTCGGCCACTTTAGGTTCTTACCAGTGCCGAGCACACTGATACGCAGGCTTCTCGAACCAACTAAGGACTTTGAGTGATTACTCGTGATGCAAGCAGATCGGACTGAATGTCCGCAGATGCAGAGCAGGAGAACACTCGACTCAAACACACACACAAGATTGCCTAAGACTCGATGCCCAACAAATGAGCCTTACCCTTCTTTATATAGCATGCGAAGGGGGGACAAACATCACTATTGGTCAGATAGAAAAGACCTCAAGAATAATTTCTTTTCCCGTCTTTATCAAAGCGACGTCCGCACAAATATTCGGGCCAGGCCGAATAATTGCTTTCGGGTAATGCATGTGATATTGTCTGTAAAGTAGATCCTTGTACTTAAAGTAAAAACAAACTTATGACTATTTACACAGTGGATACTTTTGTACAAAAAGTCCACGAGAAAAGACTAAAAGGGAATATTTACAATGTGGAGGCTTTTGAACAGTAAAGCCCACGGGAACATTGATCACAATTAAGCCCTTGTGATTGGTACTTATTCAAAATAAAGTTAAGTCAGGGAATCTTTCCCTTTTGTAAAGCAAATCGTCACACGCCTTGGTGTATATTCTCCGAACTATCATCGGCTTCCCCAATATGATCTGGTGTTGGACTTTGGTTAACACACACCACTCCAAATGATCTACCATGTATTCTCGGAGAGAATAATTGGTCATGTGGAAAGGGTCCCATTCTTTGGTTGTCATCTCTCTGAATGTGCTGTAGATGCGATGGTAGCAGTCTCCAATATTATGATCAAAACATTTTTGACAGTGTCTTCTTTGATACCCTTCATGATACACAGGGTCCATGGCTGTCCTGTTGACACCATAGTCTATCCACCAGTTTTGGAACCATTCGCACTGCAGATTATTCTGAGAGGCTTCCATTGTGCTAAACATTAATTTTGTATAATGTGTATCTGTTTTATCATCGACATTCATGAAGTCCCACCATAACTTTTTATAATCTGGAAAGTTGTAAACTGTATCTGGGAATATTACCTTAGGATCATTTCTTGGCCATCTTGCACCTGGTTGGACTTGCGGATGGTTTATCCATAGATCTCTGGTACGATAGATACAGAAGTATGCTCCATAGGTCCTGGTATTACTATCTCCCTGGTGTCCAATCCGTCCAACGTCATGGAAATTTGACTCTAAGGCTTCTCTTGCTGTCCTTGCATCAGTTTTGGCTTTAGTATATATCATGTCATGAATCCATTTTCTGCCTTTTGGATATACTCTTTTTTCTGGCACATAGTGTTGAAGATCTGTATGAGGCTGGAGGTCTGCATCAAGAACTTTTGTATTCCGTAATTTCCATGTAGGCTTCCAGTTGTTTTTATATGTATCCTAGTCTTGGTTATCTGGGATAGTCCTCAAGACTTCACACTTCTGACTTTGATCCCATTCGATGACAATCATCATGACCTGTGTAGCTCCTTTTTCAAGATATTCTCTACTGAGAAAATCAGGGAGGCAATTCTCTTCTCCTTTGATATGCTCAATAGAGAAATCAAAATTTGCGAATAATGCTTGCCATCTAGCAAATTTTGCTTCTTCTGGTTTTTTGATATCTTTGGCCAAAACTTTCTTCATTGCTGAAGCATCTGTTCTGAGAAGGAATGGTTTATTTATGAGATAAACTGCAAATTTACTAATACAATTCCAAGCAGCTTTTACCTCTCTTTCAATAACAGAATATTTTTGTTCAGTTGGGTTCCAAACCCCTGAGGCAAACTGAACGACTTGTTCTTCTTCACCAATCCTTTGCTTCAAAATTCCACCCCAACCTATGTCACTGGCATCAGATTCTACAATTTTAAAAGCCTCATCATCAGCAATATATAGAATAGGTAAAGATTTTACCTTTGCCTTAATTTCTTGAACTGCTCTGGTGTGTTCCTTTGTCCATGGGGGAGGATTTTTGCCAGTTCTTTTATTGAGCACTTTTCTATCACTAGCACAATCTTGATAAAAATTACTCACATAATTTAAACAGCCAAGGAACCTCTGTAGTTGTGTCTTGTCCTTTAATACATCTGGAAATTTGTCTGCAAACTCAATAGCATGCTGCTGCAAAGAGATCTGGCCATTTGCAATCTGGTGTCCCAAAAACTTTATAGAAGTCTGGAATAATTCCATCTTCTTTTTGCTAAGAACAAGACCATTTCTTCGGACCAGCTTCATGAAAATATTTACATGTTTGAAGTGGTCATCAAGATTTCTGGAATAAGTTAAAACATCATCAATATATACAAGTAGCCAATCAAAATATGGCTTGAATATATCATCCATAACTTTCTGAAACTTGGAGGGAGCATTTTTGAGACCGAAGGGCATGACGTTCCACTCATAATGCCCGGCTGGGATGCTAAAAGCAGTTTTGAATTTATCTTCTTCATTAACAGCTACTTGCCAAAACCCTGCTTTTAAGTCAAACTTTGAAAATACTTTTGCTCCTGCAATCCTTCTGATTAAATCACCTTTATGTGGAATCAGATAAGTATCATCAGCCAAGACTGAATTCAGAGGCTTATAATTTATGACAAGTCTGGGAATACCTCTGATTTGTTCAGGTCTTTTATTCACATAGAACCCATAGCAGTTCCAAGGACTAGTGGATTCTCTGATTAGGCCTCTATTGAGTAGCTGTTGAATTTCTTGCTGACATAATTTTCTGTATTCTTGGCTCATTGGTATGGCTCTGCTTTTGCAGGGCTTACCTTTGTAACCTTCTTTGTAAGGCAGTTTGATTGTATGCTGCTTCCTGTGCCAGAAGGCGTTTGGTTCTTCTGAGAAACATTTCTCTGCCAATTTTTCTTTTAGCTCTAGAATCCTTCTTTTGACCTGCGGCTGTTTCAGCTGTTCTTCTATTCTCAATTTTCCCTTTAGATCTTTAAGATCTGTCAGTAAGGATTCTGCTTTATCCAACTTCTGCATAGCTTGGACCATAGTGGAGACCCTGGGAGTAGAAACATAGGGGAGCTCAATCCTCTTTCTAGTTCCTCTGGATGTAGGCACAGAGATGAAATAGCCAGCTTTACTCCCTTTTATTCTTGCTGAACCATGTGGTTCGACTGCTGCTAGGAAAACATTACCTAATATACAGTCAACCGGTATGTCTGCGATAGAAAATTTCATATATACACAATGGGTGTCAAAACATAAGGAAGCTCTGGGAATTTCATATTTGAGTTTCTTATTCCCTAGTCCTACCACTTCCCTTTCTGCAGAGACCCAGTATTTTGTTGGAATGTTTCTAATGTTAAGAATGTTGATATCGGCACCAGAATCCAACAATGCAGTCATAAAAAATATTTGGCCTTGGATACAGATTTTTACTTTAACATGATGTTGTTGATATGTAATAGTAAATAATCTCATATCCTGAAAGCCAAAATGTGGGTCTGACCTTCCTTCTGCAATTTCAATTTCTTTATGGCGAGATCCTGTATTCCAGGATTCTTCTTCTTCTTCTTCTTATTTAATCTCCTTTCCTTTCTTTATTTCTGCTATCTGTGCTTTGATGGTGGAGATTTCTGACTTGAGCTGGTGAATTTCACCACTTACTTCACCCAAAGTCAGGGATCTTACTTTCCCTGGTTTTTGATGATGCATTTGGAAATATTTAGTATTCCTTTCATATGAAACATCAACAAATAGTGGCTTTTTACCTGATTCTTTTGAGGCTTTAGATTTGATTTGATCTGTAAAGGCTTCTATCAGGCGGTCTTTCATTGCACCATCTTCCATAGTCTTGATTTGGGCTAAAATCTTCATCTCAACTTCTTCTTCAGTAGATGCCATGAGGACTTTTTCTTTGGGAGGCTTTGGCCTTTCTTCTTCTTCACTGGAGCTGTCAGAAACTTCAGAATCATTTTCATAGAAAACATGACATGCACATTCATCAGAGTCTGAACAAGAACATTCTGATAAGTCTGAATCACTATAATGTCCCATATTTACTTGAAATTCTTCATCTGTACTACTAAAAGAATCTAGAGATGAATCTTCTAATTGATGCTGTTGAGCTGTAATATGAAGATTTGGACAATTTTCTGTAACATGATACTTGGACTTGCATCTTAGACAGGAGAATGGGCTAGAATGTTCTTTCTTGACTTGTTTAGCTTTTTGGGCATAAACAGCTGTCTTTTTCCCCCTTTCAAGTTTAGATTCTTCGCCTTGAGGACATCTCGAGGATGTATGTCCTGTCTGTCCACACAACCAACAAGTTATCTTGTTCCATTTTTCTTGCTTAGATGTGTGCAAATTTATATCAGAGGGATTATAGTAGTGAGTCTTGGGAATGTACCTATAATAGCCTTTTCTTTTAGGGGCTTTATCCCTTGTGGGATATTTTCTTTTACTTCTTGGCTAATTCCTTTTATTTCTGTAGAAAGTCTCTTTAAATTCTCTTTTTGCCTTTTTCTTAGACTTTCTTCGTTTGACCAATGGGTCATCAACTGTTAGTCCATATTTACTATAAATAGACTTTTTATCTGGCAACCGGGTTAATTTTTCTAATGACTTATTCACTCTTGAGCTGGTACAAAGGCTGACAAGAGTCTTTGTAATGAGAGAATAGATTTCACCCCATGTATGTGACTCAAAAGGCAACTGAAAAATATCCTGCATTTTGATATAATCAACAAATCTGGAAGGCAAAGCAGCAAGGTATACCTGCTTCCAAAGCAGATTTTTGGAATCTTTTACTTCATATATCCGCTGCATCCAGTCTCTGTGAAAATCATCATATTGGGACATTTTGTGGCACTTGAGGTTCATCAAAATAATCTCATGTTTATTTGCTATTTCAGTCTCACAACCACACCAATGTTCTAAAATCATAGATGTTAAGGCACCAATCATATTATTTGTTACAGTGCCATCCTGGTTATGAATCACATCTCCCTTTTCATCTTTCAGGACTTCAGCTTCCATAGTCTCAACCAACTTAGGAGATGATTCTGTTTCCCACCATCTGAGAAGAGTACCTGTAAAACACTGGATGATTGTTTTACAAGCATCTACTTCTGATTTTCCCCTTAGACACATGAGTTTATATTCAGTATACATTATATCAATCATCTGGTGGATCTGGCCAATACTCATGTTATCTATGTTCCATTCTCTGTGGGAGTCAGGGAAGAAAGTATGTGCTTCAGGCATTTTTCCCTTCCCCTCAATATCAGGAGCAGAGTATCTGGAAAATCTATGCTCGATGGGTTCATAAATTGGGAGGATTTGAGTTTCTGGTTCCTCAAATAAAGAAGCAATAGTTATCTTTTCAGGCTCTTCTGCTTTGGTCTCTTTGGGGAACAGCAGAGGGAATTTTTCTACATTCCTCATTGAATGTTCAATATTTATATTTCTTTTGACAAAAAATGAATTTGGAACTGGCTTTTCTACTTTTGCAACCTGCATCTTATCAAATTTCTCAGTTAAGCCAGTGAGGAGAGTTTTAGTTGTATCAACTAAATGTTCTCCTATCTCCTCAATTTTATTTAATGACTCTTTAGTATATGAGCGAGTCATACTGGAATCAAGTTGAATACTATTCAGACAAGAATTTACATTATTGAAAGAAGACTGTACAACATCCACTTGTTTCTTTACTTCTTTAGCTTTTGCTACATTCATTTCTAAACCTTTCAAAGCAGTATTAGTCCAATTTATTTGCTCACTAGCCTTTTGGATCCTACCATCAATCCCTAAGGCATTGTCATCTTTCTGGACTAAAGGAATGGCTTTAGCAGCATTTGATTTTTCTCCTAAGACTATTCCTTTGTATGGAGGAAAAGTAGTCGGAGTTTCAACTATAGACCCATCAAGTGCAGTCCACCCATGCTTATCGGGAACATTGCTGCATGAAGCACCAGTCAAAACTTTTATGGGAGCAATTTTGTCTTTCCATGAATAGAAAGATATCCATTCATTATTGTTCTCCATATAGTTTTTCCAATCTATAGCCATTCTTCTTTTCTGCTCAGAGGTATACTCTTGATCAAACTCATCTGCTTGGGGATTAGTGAATAAATCCCAATTCAACATATCTTTCATCCATTTTGCATTGATCTGAGATTTAGGACACCCATCCATGAGTGAAAAAAACTTATGCATCTCCATGACTGCGGGTTTCTTACAGTCTGAAGGGATTTGTTTGAATCTGCACTGTGGGATTAGTTCTGACTGTTCTATTTTTCCCAACCCATACCTAGGCTTTGCAGGTCTCACGAGACAGATCATCTGTGCTAGCCTGGGGTCTTCCTCTTCTATTGAGTGGATCATAAGAACATGATCATTATCAGCTTCAGGCTCATGAGGAAAAGGTATGTCAGAACATCTGGGGTTTGGACATGAACTAATAGAGGTGGATGGTGGAGCAGTGCCTGTACGGGGATTATGATGCAGATGAATGTTTTGTTCTGCTAAACTGAGAAGATTGATGATATTTGTACACTCAGGACATTTTACTTCTAAAGACGAAAAATTTACAAGCTGGGCTAGTTCAAAAAGCTGTAAATGACGACAAGGAGAATATGAAGATGATGAACAAGTAGTATCTATAGTGGAAGGATCCTTGTAATATCTGGAGATTTTACAGGCAGCATCTATTCCTTTTCGATCAATGGTTGACCTTCGAGGAAAAGATATTACTGCAGTTGAAGCATTCTCGGTTATGTTTGTTGACGTAATGTTCATGGGGAGTTGCGGCCTGGAATGATTAACAACCCAATGTTTTGGGAACTCTAGAGTTTCCCATTTTATCAGCTGATGTTCAAATTTTTGATTTTTAGGGTCGGTTTTGACTACAACACTTGACTTGGAGTTCCGACTGGGGGTATGAAGAATTGCTGGCCACAAAGTGTTGGTATGTCTAAAACAGGCTTTGGTCTAAATGGCAATATTATTTCTTTTCTTTTTCATGTCAAATCCAATGGTATGGATTTGCAGCTATAGAATATCCTTGATGGTTTCATCAAATGTATAGACAGAAAATTTTGGATAACAATCAAAGTATATTGGGCCATCAGACAGAGGAGCAACAATCCCACCAATTATGGAATCTATGTATTTATTGTGCGTCAGATCTCTAACTGTAGCAAGCACAAATGTATTTAATCCCTTATGAACCAGAGGATTAATGCCAACCCTGATACAACCAAGGTGTAGATAATTTGTTTTCAATTTTTTGGCTTCTGCTTGTAGAGATTGGGGATTAAGCAGAGGGATAGTCTGGATACTATCAGAATTTTCTTCAACTTGGCTAACTGACTCTTTAATACTAATCCTAGAGGCGGAAATTAAATGAAATGGAGCTAAGTCGTTATAAACTTCAGAAGGTGTAATGTCTGGTAGAGCCCATCTAGCAGAAGGCTGACTTTCTTCATATGTCTTTTCCACAGAATTCAAAGTTCTGTTCACATTATTTTCAAACATTTCCTTTAACGGACTGTCTTCATTCTTATCCTCTTCAAGCTCTCTGAAAGAAACAGATTTTCCCAAAGATTCCATTTTAAAATGAGTAAGATTCTGAGTACCAACCTTTAGAACCAGACGTTACTGGCTCTGATACCAATTTTCAGCAGGGGCTTCTGTCACAAACTTGCTCTTTCTCTGTGTCTGTCAGTTCTTTCTGATAGCCAACTCCTGGTGAACCAGTGGTGAACCTACTGAGATCTTTCACGCTCTGACGACCTTCACAACGGCTTCGTCGCCTTGCACGGTCTTGACGTCCCTTCGATCCTTTGGTGAACTTCCTGTGAACTTCGGATGAAAGCACAGAGAGAACTACTATCACAGCGGACCTTTATAAATGCACAGAGGTACTCAAATAAGAGAATGGCATACTCATTTTATTTCTATAATAGAAAATCTTTATAGAATGCTCACAGAGCTTTTACAGAGATTGATTCTATGCAGAAACAGACTAGTCTTGCTTTTACCGGACTTTTCACAGCTTAATCATAAGCAAGTTACTACCGGATGCTTCTGGCAAGATATAGGCTCTGTATCAGAATCAGACTTCACACCCAAAACTTGACTCTTCTAATGGTTCGGCCACTTTAGGTTCTTACCAGTGCCGAGCACACTGATACGCAGGCTTCTCGAACCAACTAGGGACTTTGAGTGATTACTCGTGATGCAAGCAGATCGGACTGACTGTCCGCAGATGTAGAGCAGGAGAACACTCGACTCAAGACACACACACACACAAGATTTCCTAAGACTCGATGATCCACAAATGAGCCTTACCCTTCTTTATATAGAGTGTGAAGGGGCGACAAACATTACTGTTGGTTAGACTGAAAAGACCTAAAGAATCATTTCTTTTTCAACCTTTATCAAAGCGACGTCCGCACAAATATTCGGGCCAGGCCGAATAATTGCTTTCGGGTAACGCATGTGATATTGTCTGTAAAGTAGATCCTTGTACTTAAAGTAAAAACAGACCCATGACTGGTTACACAGTGGATACTTTTGTACAAAAAGTCCATGAGAAAAGACTAGAAGGGAATATTTACAATGTGGAGGCTTTTGAACAGTAAAGCCCACGGGAACACTGATCACAATTAAGCCCTTGTGATTGGTACTTATTCAAAATAAAGTTAAATCAGGGAATCTTTCCCTTTTGTAAAGAAAATCGTCACATGCCTTGGTGTATATTCTCCAGACTATCATCGGCTTCCCCAGTATGATCTGGTGTTGGACTTTGGTTAGTACACACCACTCCAAGTGATCTACCATGTATTCTCGAAGAGAATAATTGTTCATATGGAAAGGGTCCCATTCTTTGGTTGTCATCTCTCTGACTGTGCTGTAGATGCGATGGTAACAGTCTCCAATGTTATGATCAAAGCATCTTTGACAGTGTCTTCTTTGATATCCTTCATGATACACAGGATCCATGGCTGTCCTGTTGACACCAAAGTCTATCCACCAATTTTGGAACCATTCGCACTGCAGATTATTCTGAGAAGCTTCCATTGTGCTAAACTTCAATTTTGTATAATGTGTATCTGTTTTATCATCGACATTCATGAAGTCCCACCATAACTTTTTATAATCTGGAAAGTTGTAAACTGTATCCGAGAATATTACCTTAGGATCATTTCTTGGCCATCTTGCACCTGGTTGGACTTGCGGATGGTTTATCCATAGATCTCTGGTACAATAGATACAGAAATATGCTCCATAGGTTCTGGTATTACTATCTCCCTGGTGTCCAATCCATCCAATGTCATGGAAATTTGATTCTGAGGCTTCCCTTGCTGTCCTTGCATCAGCTTTGGCTTTAGTATATATCATGTCATGAATCCATTTTCTGCCTTTTGGATATACTCTTTTTTCTAGCACATAGTGTTGAAGATCTATATGAGGTTGGAGGTCTGCATCAAGAACTTTTGTATTTCGTAATTGTCATGTAGGCTTCCAGTTGTTTTTATATGTATCCCAGTCTTGGTTATCTGGGATAGTCCTCAAGACTTCACATTTCTGACTTTGATCCCATTCGGTGACAATCATCATGACCTGTGCAGCTCCTTTTTCAAGATATTCTCTACTAAGAAAATCAGGGAGGCAGTTCTGTTCTCCTTTGATATGCTCAATAGAGAAATCAAAATTTGCGAATAATGCCTGCCATCTAGCAAATTTCGCTTCTTCTGGTTTTTTGATATCTTTAGCCAAAACTTTCTTCTTTGCTGAAGCATCTGTTCTAAGAAGGAATGGCTTATTTATGAGATAAACTGCAAATTTACTAATACAGTTCCTAGCAGCTTTTACCTCTCTTTCAATAACAGAATATTTTTGTTCAGTTGGGTTCCAAACCCCTGAGGCAAACTGAACGACTTGTTCTTCTTCACCAATCCTTTGCTTCAAAATTCCACCCCAACCTATGTCACTGGCATCAGATTCTAGAATTTTAAATGCCTCATCATCAGCAATGTATAGAATAGGTAAAGATTATACCTTTGCCTTGATTTCTTGAACTGCTTTGGTGTGCGAGTCTGTCCATGGGGGAGGATTTTTGCCAGTTCTTTTATTGAGCACTTTTCTATCAGAAGCACAGTCTTGATAAAAACTACTCACATAATTTAAACAGCCAAGGAACCTCTGCAATTGTGTCTTATCCTTTAAGACATCTGGAAATTTATCTGCAAACTCAATAGCATGCTTCTGCAAAGAGATCTAGCCATTTGTAATCTGGTGTCCCAAAAACTTTATAGAAGTCTGGAATAATTCCATCTTCTTTTTGCTGAGAACGAGACCATTTCTTCGAACCAAGTTCATGAAAATATTTATATGTTTGAAATGGTCATCAAGATTTCTGGAAAAAATTAAAACATCATCTATATATACAAGTAACCAATCAAAATATGGCTTGAATATATCATCCATAACTTTCTGAAACTTAGAGGGAGCATTTTTAAGACCGAAGGGCATGACATTCCACTCATAATGCCCTGCTGGGATACTAAAAGCAGTTTTGAATTTATCTTCTTCATGAACAACTACTTGCCAAAACCCTGCTTTTAAATCAAACTTTGAAAATACCTTTGCTCCTGCAATTCTTCTGATTAAATCACCTTTATGTGGAATTGGATAGGTATCATCATCCAAGACTGAATTTAGAGGCTTGTAATTTATGACAAGTCTGGGAATACATCTAATTTGTTCAGCCCTTTTATTCACATAGAACCCATAGCAGTTCCAAGGACTAGTGGATTCTCTGATTAGGCCTCTGTTGAGTAGCTGTTGAATTTCTTGCTGACATAATTTTCTGTATTCTTGGCTCATTGGTATAGCTCTGCTTTTGCAGGGCTTACCTTTATAACCTTCTTTGTAGGGCAGTTTGACCGTATGCTGCTTCCTGTGCCAGAAGGCATTTGGTTCTTCTGAGCAACATTTCTTTGCCAATTTTTCTTTTAGCTCTATAATCCTTCTCTTGATCTTTGGCTGTTTCAGCTGTTCCTCTATTCTCAATTTTCCCTTTAGATCTTTAAGATCTGTCAGTAGAGATTCAGCTTTCTCCAACTTCTGCATAGCTTGGACCATAGTGGAGACCCTGGGAGTAGAGACATAGGGGAGCTCAATCCTCTTTCTTGTTCCTCTGGATGTAGGCATAGAGATGAAATAACCAGCTTTACTCCCTTTTATTCTTGCTGAACCACGTGGTTATACTGCAGCTAGAAAAACATTACCTAATATACAGTCAACAGGTATGTCTGCGATAACAAATTTCATATATACACAATGAGTATCAAAACATAAGGAGGCTCTAGGGATTTCATATTTGAGCTTCTTATTCCCTAGTCCTACCACTTCCCTTTCTGCCGAGACCCAATATTCTGCTGGAATGTTTCTAATGTTAAGAATGTTGATGTCAGCACCAGAATCCAGCAATGCAGTCATAAAAAATATTTGGCCTTGGATACAGATTTTTACTTTAACATGATGTTGTTGGTATGTAATAGTAAATAATCTCGTATCCTGAAAGCCAAAATACGAGTCTGACCTTCCTTCTACAATTTCAATTTCTTTGTGGCGAGATCCTGTATTCCAGGATTCTTCTTCTTCTTCTTCTTTAATCTCCTTTCCTTTCTTTAGTTCTGCTATATGTGCTTTGATGGTGGAGATTTCTGATTTGAGCTGGTGAATTTCACCACTCACTTCTCCCAAAGTCAGGGATCTTACTTTCCCTGGTTTTTGATGATGCATTTGGAAAGATTTTGTATTCCTTTCATATGAGGCATCAACAAATAGTGGCTTCTTACCTGATTCTTTTGAAGCTTTAGATTTGAGTTGATCTGTAAAAGCCTCTATCAGGCAGTCTTTCATTGCACCTTCTTCCATATTCCTGATTTGGGCTAAAATTTTCATCTCAGCTTCTTCTTCAGTAGATGCCATGAGGACTTTTTCTTTGGGAGGTTTTGACCTTTCTTCTTCTTCACTGGAGCTGTCAGAAACTTCAGAATCATTATCTTAGAAAACATGACATGCACATTCATCAGAGTCTGAACAAGAACATTCTGATAAATCTGAATCACTAAAATGGCCCATATTTACTTGAAATTCTTCATCTGTACTAGAAAAAGAATCCAGAGATGAATCTTCTAATTGATGCTGTTGAGCTGTAATATGAAGATTTGGACAATTTTCTGTAACATGATACTTTGACTTGCATCTTAGACAGGAGAATGGGCTAGAATGTTCTTTCTTGACTTGTTTAGCTTTTTGGGCATAAACAGTTGTCTTTTCCCCCCTACCAAGTTTAGATTCTTCGCCTTGAGGACATCTCGAGGATGTATGCCCTGTCTGTCCACACAACCAACAAGTCAACTTGTTCCATTTTTCTTGCTTAGATGTGTGTAAATGTATATCAGAGGGATTATAGTAGTGAGTCTTGGGAATATACCTATAATAGCCTTTTCTTTTAGGGGCTTTATCCTTTGTGGGATATTTTCTTTTACTTCTTGGGTAATTCCTTTTATTTCTGTAGAAAGTCTCTTTAAATTCTCTTTTTTCCTTTTTCTTAGACTTTCTTCGTTTGACCAATGGTTCATCAACTGTTAGTCCATATTTACTACAAATAGACTTTTTATCTGGAAACCAAGATAATTTTTCTAATGACTTATTCACTCTTGAGCTGGTACAAAGGCTGACAAGAGTCTTTGTAATGAGAGAATAGATTTCACCCCATGTATATGACTCAAAAGGCAACTGAAAAATATCCTGCATTTTGATATAATCAACAAATCTGGAAGGCAAAGCAGCAAGGTATACCTGCTTCCAAAGCAGATTTTTGGAATCTTTTACTTCATATATCCGCTGCATCCAGTCTCTGTGAAAATCATCATATTGGGACATTTTGTGGCACTTGAGGTTCATCAAAATAACCTCATGTTTATTTGCTATTTCAGTCTCACAACCACACCAATGTTCTAAAATCATAGATGTTAAGGTACCAATCATATTATTTGTTATAGTGCCATCTTGGTTATGAATCACATCTCCCTTTTCATCTTTCAGGACTTCAGGTTCCATAGTCTCAACCAACTTAGGAGATGATTCTGTTTCCCACCATCTGAGAAGAGTACCTGTAAAACACTGGATGATTGTTTTGCAAGCATCCACTTCTGATTTTCCCCTTAGACACATGAGTTTATACTCAGTATACATTATATCAATCATTTGGCCGATCTGGCCAATACTCATGTTATCTATGTTCCATTCTTTGTGGGAGTCAGGGAAGAAAGTATGTGCTTCAGGCATTTTTCCTTTCCCTTCAATATCAGGAGCAGAGTGTCTAGAAAATCTGTGCTCGATGGGTTCATAAATTGGGAGGATTTGAGTTTCTAGTTCCTCAAATAAAGAAGCAATAGTTATCTTTTCAGGCTCTTCTGCTTTGGTCTCTTTGGGGAACAACAGAGGGAATTTTTTTACATTCCTCATTGAATGTTCAATATTTATATTTCTTTTGACAAAAAATGAATTTGGAACTGGCTTTTCTACTTTTGTAACCTGCATCTTATCAATTTTCTCAGTTAAGCCAGTGAAGAGAGTTTTAGTTGTATCAACTAAATGTTCTCTTATCTCCTCAATTTTATTTAATGACTCTTTAGTATATGAGCGAGTCATACTGGAATCAAATTGAATACTATTCAGACAAGAATTTACATTATTGAAAGAAGACTGTACAACATCCACTTGTTTCTTTACTTCTTCAGCTTTTTCTACATTCATTTCTAAACCTTTCAAAGCAGTATTAGTCCAATTTATTTGCTCACTAGCCTTTTGGATCCTACCATCAATCCCTAAGGCATTGTCATCTTTCTGGACTAAAGGAATGGCTTTAGCAGCATTTGATTTTTCTCCTAAGACTATTCCTTTGTATGGAGGAAAAGTAGTCAGAGTTTCAACTATAGACCCATCAAGTGCAGTCCACCCATGCTTATCGGGAACATTGCTGCATGAAGCACCAGTCAAAACTTTTATGGGAGCAATTTTGTCTTTCCATGAATAGAAAGATATCCATTCATTATTGTTCTCCATATAGTTTTTCCAATCTGTAGCCATTCTTCTTTTCTGCTCTGAGGTATACTCTTGATCAAACTCATCTGCTTGGGGATTAGTGAATAAATCCCAATTCAACATTTCTTTCATCCATTTTGTACTGATCTGAGATTTAGGACACCCATCCATAAGTGCAAAAAACTTATGCATCTCCATGACTGCATGTTTCTTACAGTCTGAAGGGATCTGTTTGAATCTGCACTGTGGAATCAGTTCTGACTGTTCTATTTTTCCCAACCCATACCTAGGCTTTGCAAGTCTCATGAGACAGATCATCTGGGTTAGCCTGGGATCTTCCTCTTCTATTGAGTGGATCATAAGTACATTATCATTTTCAGGTTCAGGTTCATGAGGAAAAGGTATGTCAGAACATTTAGGGTTTGGACATGAACTAATAGAAGTGGATGGTGGAGCAGTGCCTATAGGGGGATTATGATGCAAATGAATGTTTTGTTCTGCTAAACTGAGAAGGTTTACAATATTTGTACACTCAGGACATTTTACTTCTAAGGACGAAAAATTTACAAGCTGGGCTAATTCAAAAAGCTGTAAATGACGACAGGAAGAAAATGATGATGATGAACAAGCAGTATCTATAGTGGAAGGATCTCTGTAATATCTGGACATTTTACAGGCAGCATCTATTCCTCTTCGATCAATGGTTGTTCTTCGAGGAAAAGATATTACTGCAGTTGAGGCATTCTCGGTTATATTGGCTGACGTAATGTTCATGGAGAGTTGCGGCCTGGAGTGATTAACAACCCAATGTTTTGGGAACTCTAGAGTTTCCCATTTTATCAACTGATGCTCAACTTTTTGATTTTTAGGGTCGGTTTTCACTACAACACTTGACTTGGAGTCCCGACTGGGGGTATGACGGATTGCTGGCCACAAAGTGTTGGTATGCCTGAAACAGGCTTTGGTCTGAATGGCAATATTATTTCTTTTCCTTTTCATATCAAATCCAGTAGTATGGATTTGCAGCTGTAGAATATCCTTGATGGTTTCATCAAAAGTATAAACATAAAAGTTTGGATAACAGTCAAAGTATACTGGGCCATCAGACAAAGGAGCAACAATTCCACCAATTATAGAATCTGTGTATTTAATTATCGACATAATTAAAAATAACAAATATATATATTTTGATTAAACATAGCTGATATATATTTTTATCTAACGAAAAAATTCCTTTTAATATATTAAAATTTTTACGGTCTAATTATTAAATTATTAATACAACTCTGTATAAATAAAGATGATTAAAATAGGTTCACATCATTACTTTATTTATATATATACACACATCCATCATGGTAGATGGATCATCGGTGTTAGATAGTTTATCATCAATTTGGATTAATGTTTTGAGAAACTTATGCAAACTGCAAGCTCTCCTTTCTACAAATTCAACCATTTTTCTAGTTAGTAATCATCTACTCATCCCTTCATTCCTTTTTCGTCGTGGGTACTCCGTTGGTCGCCTTCGAAACTTTAGCCCTCTTCGTCATTATTAGCCATTGAGACGGCGTTCATGCTCGTGGGGAAAATCTCACAGCCACTCTGTTTTACGTTCGATATCTTTATCAGAGTATAAGGCCCGAATATATCGCATCATTTCTCGACGAGGCAGGATAGCGTTACTTTAGGTTATATGGAGTCGTGCCCCGAATGACCATGGGTAAATTGTTCATAAGATTATTGTACTTCTGGTTGGTTGCGAATCTCCTACGTCGTTGGCTTTTAATTACCTACCTGCTGCCTTTTCTTTCAATGTTAATCATTTTGGTTTTTAATTACCTACCTGCTGCCTTTTTTTTCAATGTTAATCATTTTGGTTTTTAATTACCTACCTGCTGCCTTTTCTTTCAATGTTAATCATTAATGGTTTGCTAGCTTGTCTGGTTCAATATTGTACTACCTGGTATGTGAAAGTAAACATCTCACTAAAAAATTAGATCATACCACCTCGTCCAGTAAAAACAACTCTCACTCTAATTCCACTTATAATCTTAAAAACAGCTCCCACTCTAATTCCATTTATAATCTTATAAATAGGTTTTACATTATGCAATCTCAGCAGCTATCCTTCATATACTGTATTTCTCTTGCCTCAAATTGTCTAACACCCTTGGGCTATTTCTTCAGGTTTTGGCTGAGTATTGAGAATTCGATCTTTCATGGAATCTCTGCACATCAAAGTAACAAGAAAGTCGGCCGCCCTCGTCGCTCCTTCCCGGCCTACTCATAAGAGATTATGTACTTCTCCAATATCGATGATCAACCGACCCTGAGATTTCATTGCCCCGTTGTTCAGTTCTATCGGTTCGACCCATCAAAGAAGGGTGAGGATCCCACCCGAGTTAAAGGGCTGGCCAACGTTTTAGTGACCTACTACCCTTTTGCTGGAGGATTCAGAGAGGCTCCCGCCGGGAAGCTCGTGTTGGAGAGCACTGGAGAAGGCGTGCTGTTTGTGGAAGCCGATGCGGACGTTGCTCTCGAAGAGTTAGGAGACCTCCTGCCATCTTTTCCTTGGTGGCAAGATCTGATATACGACGTGTCGGACACACTGACTATTACCAATTCTCCTCTCCTTCTAACTCAGGTTCGTTCAATCATGTTCTGACTAACGTTCGGTTGATCATTGATATTGGAGAAGTACATAATCTCTTCTGGAGTAGGCCGAGAAGGAGCAACGAGGACGGTCGGCTTTCTTGTGACTTTGAAGTGTAGATATGCCATGAAAGATCAAATTTTCGATACTCAGCCAAATCTGGAAGAAATAGCCCAACGGTGTTAGACTCTTTGAGGCAAGAGAAATACAGTATATGAAGGATAGTTGCTGAGATTGCATAATGTAACACCTATTTATAAGATTATAAATGGAATTAGAGTCAGAGCTATTTATAACATTATAAGTGGAATTAGAGTTAGAGCTGTTTTTACTACTTAGTGGAGGAGGTGGTCAATCGTTAGGGGGAGAAGATATGGTATAGTCTAAGCTTTTCAGGTGAGATGTTTAGTTTCACACACCAGCTAGTCTTGAACCAGACAAACCATTAATGACCAACATTGAAAAAAAAAGGCACCAGGCAGGTAATTAAAATGAAGCAACGTTGAAAAAAAAGTCACCAGGTAAGTAATTAAAACCAACGACGTAGGAGATTCGTAACTGTCACGCCCCCAATCTTTTTTTCTTTTTATTGGGCGGTTGCGGCACAATCATATGCTCTAATAGAGGGTATATGTACTACACCTTCTCTTTCTCTTTACGACACTTAATTCTGCCTCGCCGAATTAGTGTAACCATAAAACTTTATAAACTGAACCATAAACATATAACTAGAATTCCGTCACAACCGAACAGCAAACATATAATTCTATAATTATATTTCACTGTCAATTATAACTTTCAACTTCATAACCTGCGTTATTTAACTTGACCGATAATTAACATGCAATGCAATAAAAGACATAACACATAATTATACGGGAGGAGCAACTCCCAGCCAAGTGCGCCCTCGTTTCTTTTATTAACTTAACAAGTTTACAATACCGTGTGCCCGCGGCCAACACGGTCTACCACAGGCCTATGCCTTTTTAACAGTACCATTCTTTTACAATATAGTGCGTATCCGATGTGACTTTTGTGTGCCAAGACCAGCAACAATACCACAGTCCGCGACTGTTTTAAAGAGTCTTCCTCGACTACTACACTTCGGCTTGCACAACACTATGTACCGTCCTCTTCTTTAACCGGATTACCTTCGCAAGGCAACCTTAAATCATATGTGGCTGTGCTCATTCAATTATGCTCAACCGTGTACAAGAACTTCCCGTTGCGGTAATAACCAACCTCTTCGTTCGGTCAACCTCCGAGAGAACCTTCGTACTCTTTTTATCTGTTTTCTACAAGGATTAAGGCAACCTCAATCTATGCGTGGATCTGTTCCTTCGTTCATGAGCGAGGACCCAAACCGGCCGTCCAAAACACTCATTCACTTCTGCCCAAAACCGTGCACCAATTTCCTGCTCTAAGGCCGTATACCCAACTCCCTTTTACCGAGCCAATTTCCTCACATAACCGAGCTCAAACATGCAAATTTTTCCTTAGTTAGGTGCGCATTAGAACTGCGCCCATTCTTCGCATTCCTTTGTGCTCCTGCGAGAGACTCCAAGTGAGTTCGATGATCCAAATGACGTCCAACCTCTTCTCATTTATATGCTTCATCGTATGCTTTAAGAGGGGGTGTCCAACTCTTAGCCGACCCCCATATTTGCCACATACGCCCACCGCCATACCAATAGTCATGTCGGCTTTCATTTTATGTTTACACATACGCTCCTCCGTATGCACACCATCCATGGCCGTCCATTATAATGCCCATATAAGGTCCACGTATATGATATTCATGTGGCCTTCATAGCATTATGTGCCCATAATTTATGTTGGTCATCCCCATGTACGTTTCTCCATTACATAAGTCATGTACATGTTCCATTACATCCTTACTCTTACGCATATTTTCATATGCTCATAAGCTATGTAATTTATTTTACATGTGTCACATCTCTTCGTTAATGAACCATGTCGCCCACATGATATATTTGTCACCGCCAACGTTATGCTGTTTGCATGTCGTTGGGAGCACCTTCGTGCAGCCCTTCGCCCACCATTCGGACTTCGCCCGCTCTATCAACCGGTCCTCCATCCTGTGTGTGTGTTCAGGGCGGTCATCGCACGACCCGCCCCTGCTGCCCGTGTGGTGCTGCACGCTGCGCCCACCGGTTATGTCGCCCGACTGTCCAATACAAGAACCGTCATTTCGTTTGTTTGCTCTGTTTATCCCGGGCGGGTGGGTGCACCTCCGTGCGGCCCTCCACCCATCATTCATGCCCGTCCGTCCTTCCAACCGGTTGTCCATTGTTCAGGGTGGTCATCGCACGACCCGCCCCTGCTGCCCGTGTGAGTTCGCACGCTGCGTCTCACCGGTTATGTTTTTCCCGTTCATTCGACCTGCTGTCCACCCGAGTCCTGAACTCGTCGGTACCCAACCTCTGCTCATTATGTTGGGTGTGTCCACTGTGCCTTTGCCGAGTTCTAACCCGCCGTGCCAGACTTGTCTCCTGAACTTGTTTCTGCCACAGGTCACCCGTACACGTTTCGTTCCATCGATGACTTCGTTCAGTGAGTTCGCCCCTCAGGCGCGGGTCGCCCTCATGTCGCCCACCCGTTATGTGCGTGCCCTTCAACCACCAACTTGTATTTTGTATGCCTCGCCCGGCACCCGGGTCGTGCACTTTGCCGAATGAAGGCCTGTCCGCCCGTCGTGTGGGTCGCCCGCCCGTTGTGCGGAGCGCCCGATTCCTCAGGGCATGACATCCTCCCCCACACTAAGACGTTGTCGTCTCGACAACATTCCGTCCCGGTGGTCCCCCACTGAATTTCGCCAGCAACCAACATGTAGCCTCATCTGCGATGATCTCCATTCGGCCGCCGAATTGCCATTTTCGGTTTAGTGCACTCAGTCACCAACCTCATCATCAAGTCATGTCATGAGTTTTCCTTCACCATAACCCCTCCACCAAAGTGTCATTAAGACTTACTCTTGGTTTCGGCCATGAGAAGTCCACCCAAGACATCACCAAGCGTGTGCCCTCTCCCACTGTCCATGAGTCATGCTGGGCACTTAGCCGTGTAGCTAAAGCATGACCCGATCCCTTGCAATGATCATCACGTTCCACCCTTGTCACGGGCCCTTGCACCTCTCATCATAAGGCCACAAGTAACCCCAACAAGCTCTGCAACCGCTGCCAACCCTTGCTCCTTCATACAAAGTCCCATCATGAACACCCATGGCACGATCCTCCATAGCATAGGCAAACTGATTTTGCCTCTTCTTGCACCCGGTCCATCTACCAAATGCCCATATGGAACACCTGTATCATCGTCATGAGGACTCTCCAAGAGAGTACCTTTATCTATACATGTATGCAAACTGCCCGATCGTGGTTCGACTTGATCAAGTTCAAGCCCACCCTCGGTCATAGTCACGCCTACAACATCACCGGTCATGCAATCTACAACCTGATCTTGCTCCATTGCCCGACCAAGTTGAAGAAGTTCATCTTCAACGTTCTTCTCCAAGACTGAAAGCTTGTCATGAATGTGGGGATTCTCCTTTTTCAACCATCTCAACCTGTCCAAGGTAAGCAAGAGCTTCCCTTCGCCTTTTCCCAAACTTGTCATGCCTTGTTCTTCCATGTGAGTGTCATCACCCACCCATGTCGGTAAGCATCACGATCCCGGTTCAACCTGAGTCCCTTCAAGTTTTGCCTCCATCGAGCTCTCATCATCAAGAGTGTCCACCCATGCTACCGAACTGTATGACCCTGTTTCAACTTGATTAAACACAAGTTCGGCCTTCACCATATCTTCCTCATCACATGGCCCTTCTGTATGAGTACACTCATCTATCCATGCCCATGAGTTGCATGATTCCGGCTTGTCTTGGTTGTCTTCAAGTCTGACCTCCATCATAGCCACGTTCTCAGCCCCTTCGGCCGATATGACCTCCTCTTCTTGGCCCGCAACTTCATCCATTGCCTGGCTAATTTGAAGAAGTCCTTCTCTTCCAAGCATCACATCAATGCCTTCAGTATTTATCACTACGAAGTCTAGCTGACCTCTGCGTCCTTCCATCTGTACATGTAAATCTTGTATTGTACCTAATGCCAAGTTCCACAGGGTTATCTCCCATTCGTCCATGGTAGACAACAGCGCCACTTCTTCCACTAACCGTGCCGATATGAGGTTATATGGGCCTCCCGACTTTGCCACTGCTTGAACATCTTTGCCACAAATCTTCAAGGTTACAACACTTCGGTCGTTCTCCATAACCTTATCTTCACCTGTCAACCGTCACGAGAAACTTGGTCAACAACTCCAACCAAGCTTTGATACCATCTGTCATACCCACAATCTTTTTTTCTTTTTATTGGGCGGGTGCGGCACCACTGTACGCTCTAATAGAGCATATATGGACTACGCCTTCTCTTTATGACACTTAATTCTGCCTCGCCGAATTAGTGTAACCATAAAACTTTATAAACTGAACCATAAACATATAACCAGAATTCCTTCAAAACCGAACAGCAAACATATAATTCTATAATTATATTTCACTTTCAATTATAACTTTCAACTTCATAACCTGTGTTATTTAACTTGACCAATAATTAGCATGCAATGCAATAAAAGACATAACACATAATTATACGGGAGGGGCAACTCCCAGCCAAGTGCGCCCTCGTTTCTTTTATTAACTTAACAAGTTTACAATACCGTGTGCCCACAGCCAACACGGTTTACCACAGGCCTACACCTTTTTAATAGTACCGTTCTTTTACAATATAGTGCGCATCCCATGCGACTTTTGTGTGCTAAGACCGGCAACAATACCACAATCCGCGACTGTTTTAAAGAGCCTTCCTCGGCTACTACACTTCGGCCTGCACAACACTATGTACAGTCCTCTTCTTTAACCAGATTACCTTCGCAAGGCAACCTTAAATCATATGTGGCTGTGCTCATTCAATTTTGCTCAACCGTGTACAAGAACTTCCCGTTACGGTAATAACCAACCTCTTCGTTCGGTCAACCTCCGAGAGAACCTTCGTACTCTTTTTATCTGTTTTCTACAAGGCTTAAGGCAACCTCAATCCGTGTGTGGATCTGCTCCTTCGTTCATGAGCGAGGACCCAAACCGGCCGTCCAAAACACTCATTCACTTCTGCCCAAAACTGTGCACCAATTTCCTGCTCTAAGGCCGTGTCCCCAACTCCCTTTTACTGAGCCAATTTCCTCACATAACCGAGCTCAAACATGCGAAGCTTTCCTTAGTTAGGTGCGCATTAGAACTGTGCCCATTCTTCTCATTCCTTTGTACTCCTACGAGAGACTCCAAGTGAGTTCGATGATCCAAATGAGGTCCAACCTCTCCTCATTTATATGCTTCATCGTATGCTTTAAGAGGGGGTGTCCAACTCTTAGCCGACCCCCATATTTGCCACATACGCCCACCGCCATACCAATAGTCATGTCGGCTTTCATTTTATGTTTACACATACGCTCCTCCTTATGCACACCATCCATGGCCATCCATTATAATGCCCATATAAGGTCCACGTATATGATATTCATGTGGCCTTCATAACATTATGTGCCCATAATTTATGTCGGTCACCCCCATGTACGTTTCTCCATTACATAAGTCATGTACATGTTCCATTACATCCTTACTCTTACACATATTTTCATATGCTCATAAGCTATGTAATTTATTTTACATGTGTCACATCTCTTCGTTAATAAACCATTTCACCCACATGATATATTTGTCACCGCCAACGTTATGCTGTTTGCACGTCGTTCGCCCGGGCGGGTGGGCGCACCTTCGTGCAGCCCTCCGCCCACCGTTCGGACTTCGCCCGCTCTATCAACCGGTCCTCCATCCTGTGTGTGTGTGTTCGGGGCGGTCGTCGCATGACCCGCCCCTACTGCCCATGTGGTGCTGCACGCTGCACCCATCGGTTATGTCACCCGACTGTCCAATACAAGAACCGTCAGTTCGTTCGTTTGCTCTGTTTATCCCGGGTGGGTGGGCGCACCTCCGTGCGGCCCTCCGCCCATCGTTCACGCCCGTCCGTCCTTCCAACCGGTCTTCCATCGTTCGGGGTGGTCATCGCACGACCCGCCCCTGCTGCCCATGTGAGTTCGCACGCTGCGTCTCACCGGTTAAGTTTTTGCCCATTTGTTCGACCTCCTGTCCACCCGAGTCCTGAACTCGTCGGTACCCAACCTCTGCTCGTTATGTTGGGTGTTTCCACTATGCCTTTGCCGAGTTCTAACCCGTCGTGCCAGACTTGTCTCCTGAACTTGTTTCTGCCACAGGTCACCCGTGCACGTTTCGTTCCGTCGATGACTTCGTTCAGGGCGTTCGCCCCTCGGGCGCGGGTCACCCTCATGTCGCCCTCCCATTATGTGCGTGCCCTTCAACCACCAACTTGTATTTTGTATGCCTCGCCCGGCACCCGGGTCGTGCACTTTGCCGGATGAAGGCCTGTCCGCCCGTCGTGTGGGTCGCACGTCCGTCGTGTGGAGCGCCCGATTCCTCAGGTCATGACATCCTCCTCCACCCTAAGACGTTATCGTCTCGACAACATTCCATCCTGGTGGTCCCCCAGCAAATTTCGCCAGCTACCAACATGTAGCCTCATCTGCGATGATCTCCATTCGGTTGCCGAACTGCCATTTTTAGTTTAGTGCACTCAGTCACCAACCTCATCATCAAGTCATGTCATGAGTTTTCCTTCACCATAACCCCCCACCAAAGTGTCATTAAGACTTACTCTTGGTTTCGGCCATGAGAAGTCCACCCAAGACATCACCAAGCGTGTGCCCTCTCCCACTGTCCATGAGTCATGCCGGGCACTTAGCCGTGTGGCTAAAGCATGACACGATCCCTTGCAATGATCATCACGTTCCACCCTTGTCACAGGCCCTTGCACCTCTCATCATAAGGCCACAAGTAACCCCAACAAGCTCTGCAACCGCTGCCAACCCTTGCTCCTTCATACAAAGTCCCATCATGAACACCCATGGCACGATCCTCCATAGCATAGGCAAACTGATTTTGCCTCTTCTTCCACCCGGTCCATCTACCAAATGCCCATATGGAACACCTGTATCATCGTCATGAGGGCCCTCCACGAGAGTACCTTTATCTATACATGTATGCAAACTGCCCGATCGTGGTTCGACTTGATCAAGTTCAAGCCCACCCTCGGTCATAGTCACGCCTACAACATCACCGGTCATGCAATCTGCAACCTGATCTTGCTCCATTGCCCGACCAAGTTCAAGAAGTTCGTTTTCAACGTTCTTCTCCAAGACTGCAAGCTTGTCATGAATGCCGGGATTCTCCTTTTTCAACCGTCTCAACCTGTCCAAGGTAAGCAAGAGCTTCCCTTCGCCTTTTCCCAAACTTGTCATGCCTTGTTCTTCCATGTGAGTGTCATCACCCACCCATGTCGGTAAGCAGCACGATCCCGGTTAAAGCTAAGTCCCTTCAAGTTTTTCCTCCATCGAGCTCTCATCATCAAGAGTGTCCACCCATGCTGTTGAACTGTATGACCCTGTTTCAACTTGATTAAACTCAAGTTCGGCCTTCACCATATCTTCCTCATCACATGGCCCTTCCGTATGAGTACCGTCATCTGTTCATGCCCATGAGTTGCATGATTCCGGCTTGTCTTGGTTGTCTTCAAGTCTGACCTCCATCATAGCCACGTTCTCAGCCCCTTCGGCCGATATGACCTCCTCTTCTTGGCCCACAACTTCATCCATTGTCTGGCTGATTTGAAGAAGTCCTTCTCGTCCAAGCATCACATCAATGCCTTCAGTATTTATCACTACGAAGTCCAGCTGACCTATGCGTCCTTCCATCTGTACAGGTAAATCTTGTATTGTACCTAATGCCAAGTTCCACGGGGTTATCTCCCATTCATCCATGGTAGACAACAGCCCCGCTTCTTCCACTAACCGTGCCAATATGAGGTTATATGGGCCTCCCGACTTTGCCACTGCTTGAACATCTTTGCCACAAATCTTCAAGGTTACAACACTTTGGTTGTTCTCCATAACCTTATCTTCACCTGTCAACTGTCACAAGCAACCTGGTCAACATCTCCAACCAAGCTCTGATACCATCTTTCACGCCCACAATGTTTTTTTCTTTTTATTGGGCAGGTGCGGCACCACTGTACGCTCTAATAGAGCGTATATGGACTACGCCTTCTCTTTACGACACTTAATTTTGCGTCGCCGAATTAGTGTAACCATAAAACTTTATAAACTGAACCATAAACATATAACCAGAATTCCTTCACAACCGAACAACAAACATATAATTCTATAATTATATTTCACTTTCAATTATAACTTTCAACTTCATAACCTGCGTTATTTAACTTGACCGATAATTAACATGCAATGCAATAAAAGACATAACACATAATTATACGGGAGAGGCAACTCCCAGCCAAGTGCGCCCTCGTTTCTTTTATTAACTTAACAAGTTTACAATACCGTGTGCCCGCGGCCAACACGGTTTACCACAGGCCTAGGCCTTTTTAACAGTACCGTTCTTTTACAATATAGTGCGCATCCCATGCGACTTTTGTGTGCCAAGACCGGCAACAATACCACAGTCTGCGACTGTTTTAAAGAGCCTTCCTCAGCTACTACACTTCGGCGTGCACAACACTATGTACAGTCCTCTTCTTTAACCAGATTACCTTCGCAAGGAAACCTTAAATCATATGTGGCTGTGCTCATTCAATTCTGCTCAACCATGTACAAGAACTTCCCGTTGCGGTAATAACCAACCTCTTCGTTCGGTCAACCTCCGAGAGAACCTTCATACTCTTTTTATCTGTTTTCTACAAGGCTTAAGGCAACCTCAATCCGTGCGTGGATCTGCTCTTTCGTTCATGAGCAAGGACCCAAACCGGCCGTCCAAAACACTCATTCACTTCTGCCCAAAACCGTGCACCAATTTCCTGCTCTAAGGCCGTGTACCCAACTCCCTTTTACCGAGCCAATTTCCTCACATAACCGAGCTCAAACATGCGGAGCTTTCCTTAGTTAGGTGTGCATTAGAACTGCGCCCATTCTTCGCATTCCTTTGTACTCCTACGAGAGACTCCAAGTGAGTTCGATGATCCAAATGAGGTCCAACCTCTCCTCATTTATATGCTTCATCGTATGCTTTAAGAGGGGGTGTCCAACTCTTAGCCGACCCCCATATTTGCGACATATGCCCACCGCCATACCAATAGTCATGTCGGCTTTCATTTTATGTTTACACATACGCTCTTCCTTATGCACGCCATCCATGGCCGTCCATTATAATGACCATATAAGGTCCACGTATATGATATTCGTGTGGCCTTCCTAACATTATGTGCCCATAATTTATGTTGGTCACCCCCATGTACGTTTCTCCATTACATAAGTCATGTACATGCTCCATTACATCCTTACTCTTACACATATTTTCATATGCTCATAAGCTATGTAATTTATTTTACATGTGTCACATCTCTTCGTTAATGAACCATGTCGCCCACATGATATATTTGTCACCGCCAACGTTATGCTGTTTGCACGTCGTTTGCCCGGGCGGGTGGGCGCACCTTCGTGCAGCCCTCCACCCATCGTTCGGACTTCACCCGCTCTATCAACCGGTCCTCCATCCTATGTGTGTGTGTTCGGGGCAGTCGTCGCATGACCCGCCCCTGTTGCCCGTGTGGTACTGCACGCTGCGTCCACCGGTTATGTCGCCCGACTGTCCAATACAAGAACCATCAGTTCGTTCATTTTCTCTGTTTATCTCGGGCGGGTAGGCGCACCTTCATGCGGCCCTCCGCCCATCATTCACGCCCCTCCGTCCTTCCAACCGGTCGTCCATCGTTCGGGGTGGTCATCGTACGACCCGCCCCTGCTGCCCGTGTGAGTTTGCACGCTGCGTATCACCGGTTAAGTTTTTGCCCGTTCGTTCGACCTGCTATCCACCCGAGTCCTGAACTCATCGGTACCTGACCTCTGCCCGTTATGTTGGGTGTGTCCACTGTGCCTTTACCGAGTTCTAACCCGCTGTGCTAGACTTGTCTCCTGAACTTGTTTCCGCCACAGGTCACCCGTGCACATTTCGTTTCGTCGATGACTTCGTTCAGGGCGTTCGCCCCTTGGGCGCGGGTCGCCCTCATGTTACCCACCAATTATGTGCGTGCCCTTCAACCACCAACTTGTATTTTGTATGCCTCGCCCGGCGCCCGGGTCGTGCACTTTGCCGGATGAAGGCCTGTGCGCCCGTCGTGTGGGTCGCCCGCCCGTCGTACGGAGTGCCCGATTCCTCAGGGCATGACAGTAAAAAACGAGAAGTACAATAATCTTACGAAAAATTTACCCATCCAATTTTAACCCTGCAAAGTATCAGCATGGACGGTGCATTGATTTTAAACCTGCAAAGTAATGCTACCCAGCCCCGTAAGAAATGATGCGATATATTCGGGCCTTGTACTCTGATAAACATATCGAAGGTAAAACATGGTTGCTGTGAGATTTTACCGACGAGCATGAACGCCGTCTAAATGGCTGATAATGACGAAGAGGGGTAAAATTTGGAAGGCGAAAAACGGAGTACACACAACAAAAAAGAAATGAAGCGATGGGTAGACTTACTCACTAGCATTTTTCCCGAAAGATATAAAAAGAAACGGATAGAATTATGAAATTGGAATTGTTGAATTTCCGTAAAAGATTAAAAAGTATAAGTATTTTTTAAACAAAATAATGAAAATAGAGAATAACGAATGCTGAAAACCACATAGTATTTATAGTCTAAATTATATT
>APFE030767341.1:130967-145870 GCA_000404065.3 Pinus taeda | reverse complement strand
TAAATATTTTTCCTCTTTCATTTTAATAGAATAGTCTTTACTCAAAAAAAAAAAAAACAATTTATTAAATTTGATGGATAATTTTTTTAATACATTAATTACGCCATAAGGTATTCCCTTTGAAATCAACTCCCCTCTTTTTTTTAATACATTAATTACGCCATAAGGTATTCCCTTTGAAATCAACTCCCCTCTTGTCTTACGTGTCTTGTTATGATCCCTTTGATTTGATGTTAGACGATTAAAATATTTGCCACCATTATATTAAAATTCTTATTATAACTGAAACTATATCTATCTTGAAACTATACTTATCTTACCTCTTTAGTAGGTTTTTTGAAACACTGCTCTTCGGTAGGTTTTCTGAAACATTGTTTTAGGATCCATGTCCGCTCTAAAAAGTCACATGGGAGTGGACTTGTATCGTCCATGATCTTGCTTGAATCTGTTGGCCATTGTGCAGGCCTTGGCCCTGTGGAGCGTATTGTATCAGATGAAAAATATTTAACTTTTGTATTGTGCTTGATTCTGTCTGATGGTGTCAGACACACTGTCCCAATTTATGAGGGATACACTTTGCCTCATGTCATACTCAAACTGGACCTTGCTGGGCGTGATCTGACGGATGCATTGATGAAGAATCTTACATTCTTACAGAACGGTGGGTACACCTTCACCACCACCGCAAAGCGCGAGATTGTCCAAGATATGAAGGACAAATTAGCCTATGTATCTCTAGATTTTGAAGAGGAAATGGAGACTGCAAAATCTGGCTCTTCATTGGAAAGAGCTATGAGATTCGTGATGGCCAGGTAATCACCATCTGTGCTGAACGGTTCAGATGTGCAGAAGTGTTGTTCCAACAGTGTTGTTCCAGCCATCTCAGATACCGCTCTCCCAAAAGAAATTGAGGGTGAAAAACCCTTCTGAGACTAATTTCCTCTACTTCCATATGGGGCAAGCATTGGTTCACTGCCATATAAATGCTCTGTAAGAGTTCTCAGTTAACCTAGGTTGTTTTTCTTTTTTACTATCAGTTTTAAAAATTCTTTCTTTAACCTTGAGTTTTCATCATGACCACAGGAGCGGCAGCGCAGAGCCATGTACCCTCTACGATTAAGGTAAGGTCATTCCTGATCAGTTTTTATCTCATTGGCCCTTCATTAGGGTCTTCATTAAGAAGATATAATACAAGGCTCCCTGTACCAATTTGTATAATACTCTGCTTCTTCGCTTCTACATATATCATAGAAAGAGTTTTGGAAGGCTGTTATTTCCTGTCAAATATGAAGGTATACTACTTTTGCTTTGTTCAAGAAAAATCAACTACTTACGGTTCTGTGTGTCTTGAATTACTAAACCCACTGATTGATGGTGATGGCCCATGTGTTTGATTTGCAGAAAATGGTGTTGAAAGTTACTATTTTTGCTTTGTTCAAGCAAAATCAACTGCTTAAGGTTACGTGTGTCTTGAATTGCTAAACCCACTGATTGATGATGATGGCCCATGTGTTTGATTTGCAGAAAATAGTGTTGAAAGTGACTATTGAGGACAGAAAATGTAAGAGAAGGGTTATGCAGACGGTTGCAGGAGTTTAAGGTAAAATTTATTCAATGGTTTTCAAATTTTTGTGGTTCGAATTTGTAGGTTGGAAGCTTGGATTTACCAGGGTCTTCATGTTTTGATTGTCTATTTTTTTAATATTTATGATGAGGACCAAAACACTTTTTTTGTTTTGAAAATGAATACCCTGCAAATTCTAAACACAGACAATCAAACATGAAAACAATGGTAAATCCAAGCTTCCCACCTACAAAATTCGTAAAATTAACCAATCAGGGGTTTTGCTTACCATTAAATGGATTTGAGACCTAACAAACAATGAATGGATATTTGACTTCAGGGGTAGAGTCTGTTGCAGTGGACATGAAGGAGAAGAAGATAATTGTTATGGGGGATGCAGATCCTGTGGATGTCACAATGAAACTAAGGAAATTCGAATACACGGAGCTGTTGAGCGTGGGTACTACAAAATAAGAGAAAAAGGCAGAGGGCAAGAAGAAGGAAAGTGGGAAGGAGAAGAAACAAAGTGGGAAGAAGGAGGAGAAAAAGGAGGAGCCTCCAAGAATTGTGTATCTGAATGCAAGCAGTTATGGGCTTTACCCTCATGAAGCCGTTAAAGATGAGTTCGATTCCAATACATGCACTATCTGTTGATCTTTGTTTCAGTATCTCTTCCCAGCCCTTCCCGAGCTCCAGAGAATCTACGTTTTTTTCTTCTTTGTGTACATAATATGGTATATGTGTTATTTCACGGGGTAGTTCAATTAGCCATTATCTTGTTTTGAAGTATGATGTAAATGGTGAGAGTTAAGATTCAATTAGTATTTATTCAAAACTAAATATATGATGTATATTTTTATTTTTTTTTCAGAAGAAAAAGCATAATATATTCATATAAAAAAGATTACATAATGCAAATGCAAGAAGCATATGCAAAAACCTGGACCGAGCCACATACAAATCTGCATAAACAGATCACCAAATATAGCCCCGAAAGGCCAATATTGCCCCAGAAAAACAAGGCAAACCCATCTATAGGGTGCAGAAAAGACACCAAAGCACCAAGCAAACAAGCAACGGAAGACAGCGCAAGATCTGACCGCCCAATACAAAAGGAGAAGCACGAAATGAGGAAGAGAGCAGCAAAAGAAGCCACTCCTTTCCCGCCCCCTCAAACTCTCCACTCCAGACGAGAAACAAGATCACTGCCACAATCAACCGCAACTGCCTGCTGAAAAGACCATCGGAAAAATCCATAGAAGCGGCACGAAACAGAGCAAACCCACTGTTCCCTCAACGCTCCAAAGGATATTTCATGGCCAGAACAAACCTAACTGCGGCCGAAAAGGAGAAGACCCACCGGAGCAGAGGCGACACCCAGGGGCAGAGGTGGCATGGGAAGCCACCTCGCCCCGGCAGAATTTCTCGCAAGCGAGGCGAATTTCTCGCAAGTTTATGTATTTCTTTGAAGTGAAAAGGCTTCATCTGAAGCGTCTAGCCTTTGACAACGCAGAATTAGAAAAGAAATTCCAGCAAGTTTCTGTAACTTTTTATTTATTGACAATACATCTCTGTTACATATATTACCCATTGAACAGATATGATCGTTGAATTCATTGAATGAGTTCATTGTATCACAGGAACTACAGTGGTTACCATCTCAAAGAGTTTTATTTGGTTATTCTTTTACATCAGTGTATTTCTGATTATGTTGAGTTCAGATGTACGCACGTTTCTTATTCGAAACATATGTACTAGTACATAATATAAATCAGTGTTCTTTTCGTTTGATTTTTTTTAATTTAAAAAAATGAATAAAATCTTTTAAATATTAAGTTCTTTGCGATTTTTAAAATATATATTTTCCTATAGTAATCAATCATACTGAATGCTTAGGAATTTAGAGCAAGCAAAAACCATTCAAAGTGCTACTCGGAAAACACATTTCCATGAAAAAATGAAAAAAAAAAGTGATTCTTTCTGAATCCATATTGAAAATGCCTTTCCCTGAAATGAAAAGAGCGACTTTCCATATAAACTCATGCATCATTTTTTTTCCTTTAGTATTGGATATGCGTTGAATACTGTTATATTTCTCCTCCTTTGAGAATGGGTGATGCAAAAGAAATCCAACCCCTTGTATGTGACAATGGATCTGGAATGGTTAAGGTTGGTAGTTATGTTTTTGTTTTTCTAATGTTTATGTCTCATTCAGATCAGATTGGTCTATGGCAATGAATTCTAGTTTTGTACGCTTTTTTATTATTCCATCCCTTTTCAGCCATTAATTTTGGATCTCTTATGTCTATTTCCATAGATAATTGTGTTGAATTGATATTTCTATGAGTTATAAGTTGAACTAAAAATGAATTTTGTTAAGATCCTATTTTAGGCTATCACTAACTATTTTACACTTATCATCCTAGGTATTGTGCTTGATTATAGTGATGGTGTCACACACACTGTACCAATTTATGAGGGATAAGCTTTGCCTCATGCCATACTCAAACTAGACCTTGCTGGGCGTGATCTGACATATTGGATCGTTCTCTTGGGTGCTTTTGATGTGCTAGATTCGTGGTTCTTCCTCACATTGCCAGTAATGGAATATGTCATAGGCCTTCCTTCCTGTATGTGAAACTTGCATCAAGAACATATTGATATCAATGCATATCAGTATTAGTAGTCCCTAAGATAGGGAGGCTAAAAAGTTTATAATTGTCCATAACAAGATCAACATTAACCGCAGAAAAACATAATACCTTACACATCCTTACAAGTTCTTCCCATGAACAGTGTATGCATAGATCATTGCACTACATCAACTAGGTACCTAGTTGACCTCAATTTGAGTATGGATATGATTCATGGATATGGTGCAAGTTACCATCCCAGATGTACATCTCTGAGAATTAGCATACTGCTTACCTACCTGAAATCTTTCAGTAGCCCCAATATGCGTGGATATAGTCTTACCTCTTAGTTGTGGGCAAAGCCTCACCAAATACACTTTTTGTCCCTAAACATTTCGTTTTTGGGAAAAACGTATACGAGGGTGAAACACATCCAGTTATATATTCATGTTCATGTATCAGGTTTGCTGAGATTTTATTTGCCCTGAACTGATTTCTTAAGTCCTTTCTGTCCTCAAAGAGTAAGCACAGGGATCCACTGCTTCTGATGAACAAAGCTGAACATAGTTATGCTAGGCATGACCTATTTATTGGCTTGCTTAGTGAGAAGAAATCACTTCCCTTTGCATATAGATTGTGCCATATTATCATATGGAAATGGAACCTTGGTCAATGGTGTGAAACTTCTTGTTCCCCACTATTAGCATTAGTTCCAATCCCCTCTGATTATGGGGGAATTGATATTCCCAACAAGTACCACAAGCAGCCCAATTTCAAGTAATCAGCTGAGTCTTGGCAATGTGGTATTAAGGGCTTCTCACAGCTTCAATGGTAGAACCATCAGTGCGAGTTTTGCAACAGAAGAAAAGAGGGATATCGCTTTCAGGAGGAAAAAGGATCACTATGCTCTTTTGGGTGTCTCTTGTCATGCCTCCTGCAATGATATCAGGGTTGCATACAGAATACTGGCACTGAAATACCACCCTGATGTCATGCCTCTGCACCAGCTTGAGACAACCACTGACCATTTTTCTGAGATAAATCAGGCTTGGGATACTCTGTCTAATCCACAATAGAGAAAATATGGGGAATTGATATTCCCAACAAGTACCACAAGTAGCCCAATTTCAAGTAATCAACTGAGTCTTGGCAATGTGGTATTAAGGGCTTCTCACAGCTTCAATGGCAGAACCATCTGTGCCAGTTTTGCAACGTAATACTCATTCGTATCCGGGAGGGGCTCGAGGCTCAGTTTAAAATTCTATTACCTTTTCATTAGTTCGCCATTCCCCCTACAAGCTTGCCCAGTTCCCACACAGAAATACTCAGCTTGCACAGGGTTGCCACCAGAACCAGACAAGCCATTGATAATTATGAAAGTTTTGTTTTATTTGGCAAGGGGATCGAACCAACGAAGCGAAGATATGAGGGTTGTCAAAAATGCAGAGTCCATCGTTTCCTTTTGTTTATGGCAGTATTTTGATATAGATTGTATTTTAGTTATGAGGCTACATAACATATGCTTACTGTGAACATTACTGGATGGTCGTTGTCTCAATAGTTTATTTCTTAGTGGATATGCAGACATTCTTGTGACTTTGTACATATTTTATCTCATTGTGTAATCTCTTTGATGATGATCCATTATGTTGTATAAATTATTGCATAAGGATTACTTTCGATGATGCTGTCAGTGTCTTTCTCAACTCTGAAACTGGAATATGCAGCAAAGCAACGACTACCGAGATTGGTGTTCTTTTCTTCATTTTGTATTTGACATGGTTGGTTACGGTGGCAATAAACTATCTTTGGAAGCATCTTCTGTAGACCAAATCGATGGGTAGAAATTTGAAATGCTTCAAAATATTTCCTTCTTTAATTTCTAGTATTTCTTGGAGCATGTCGTGGATATTGGAAATGACGATAGGGTGTCGAGGATGAACACGCTTTGTGAGTATTAAACATATTAATTGAATTTGGGTATGCTGCCTATTCGATGCTATGGTAAAAAAAAGTGCACCTTGTCATTTTAAAAAATATAATTTAATATTATTGGAAATTAAAATATGTATATTTATTCCATCCAATACACTGGAAATATTTACAGTGAAACACTCTTAAGTATTGTATTCCATGGGATATTAGGTTAATTTAAGGCATTTTTTCACTTTACACCCTCTAATGCCATAACAATCATTCTAATCGAGCGCATCTTTATGAAATTAAAATGACATACAAATACTTCTCTCACTTTTTATTATTATTATAAAAATAAAATATTAGTGACTTCCTATCAATCTCTTACATTTTCAAATCTAATAAAATCCACTGAACCATATATTAATCTCTTACCTTTTCAAATCTAATAATATATTAATCTCTTACCTTTTCAAATCTACCGAACCATACAAATTTTAATAGATATTAATCATAATAATCATCCTCATTTAAAAAATTAATAAAAAACCAATATAGACTTTACAAAATTTTCTTAAAAGATCTATAATATAATATAAATATCAAAATAATTTATTAAATTGAACGTACCAATAACGCAATTAAGCACGACTTGCTGAGGATGGTGGAAGCGTTCGATCTCATTAAGCACGACTTGTTGAGGATGGTGGAAGCGTCTAGGATGTCAGGCAACATTCACCATATCACCTCTTCCACTTTGATTGTCTTAATTTCGAAAAAGGGGGAGGCGGAAACTTTTAATGATTTCAGACCAATATCATTATGCAACATCTCTTTCAAGATCATCACCAAAATTATTGCAGAAAGAATAAAAGGTACTCTGGCATCCTATTTATCCAAGGATCAGCATGCTTTTCTGAAGGGTCGTAATATCTTGGATGCAGTCGCTAACACACGAGAGTGCCTTTATGCCATGTCTTCAAACAACATGGAGGCGGCTATTATGAAAATTGACTTGCAGAAAGCTTTTGACTGCTTAGATTGGGGATATATTGAATGCCTTCTGGCAAAGATTGATCTGAGAGCATGTGTCATTCGATGGATCATGGCCTGCGTAGAGAACGTGAATTATGCAGTCATTATAACGGTATTCCTTCCCATTTTTTTCAGGCAGAGAGAGGCTTGCGTCAGGGATGCCCCCTCTCGCCACTTCTTTTCATTCTAGCCATGAATTCTCTCAGCATCCACATCAACAATGTGGTCGCTGACAACATATGTAAACCTATAAAGATCTGCAGACAAGTCTACATCTCGCATAACCTTTTCGTTGATGATGTGCTCTTATTTGCAATGCTATGTAGATTGTCGTGGACTTGTTTGAAAGACATTCTGGACATATTCCAAAAGGCTGCAGGACTCTATATCAACAAAGGGAAATCCTCTCTCTGTCACAATGATGCCAACCTGGAGATGGTAAAATCGATATCTGAATTATTTGGTATTGAGTCAAGACCGCTCAATGAGGGCCTTAAATATTTAGGCTTCCATCTCAAAGCGAAGGGTTATTCCAAACTTGACTAGCAATGGCTGACAGAAAGATATTATAAAAAGATAGCCGCATGGGAACATCAGAGCTTATCCTTGGCAAGGAGGGTCATCCTTTCTCAATCAGTATTACTTCAGATGGTCGTTTATTGGGCTCACCTCTTCTTTCTCCCGGCAAGTATTATTCACAAGCTGAACAAGGTCATGGCTAATTTCATCTGGGGCGGAAAATAGAGAAGTCAAAGTTCCATCTTTCCAAAATGGACAAAATTTCAATGCCTAAGCACCTGGGAGGATGGGGCCTAATGGACCTGAGAACATTCGGTAAGGCTCTCTTATGCAAAACGCTCTAGCGAGGGATTTTCGGGGAAAGCCCATGGAGGGCCACAATTACACTTAAATATATGAAAGGTAAAAATTTGGAAATCTGGTACAGAACTGGATCAATCAGCTCCAAACAAGGATCAGCCATTTGGCTCAGTCTCCGAAAGGTTGAGCAACTCTTCCTAAAGAATCTAAGGTGGAGGATTCACTCTGGACACCGCATCTTTATTGGTTTCGATTCCATAGCCTGCTGCCGTGGAATCATTTCATTTCTTGAATTTCTTTTATTCTCCCTCCATAGAAATGGTGTTTTCACATGGGATAAACTCATCTCTGAATGGTGTGGTCCTGTCCCTTTATGGAAGGATGCCATTGATCTCTACCTTCTTGTCGAGCTATGCTCCTCATGGAACGTCGTCCAATCTGCTCTGAAGGACGGCGGGATTCGACGATATGGCACGTTTGATCACCTAATATGGTCAAATGCTCAGGTAACAGCTCGAGCGAAAGACATCTATCTTGACCTTATCTCTACAAGGGCTCCGCAAATCAACTCTATTTTTCCTTCGTCTCTCTAGAAATCGGGATGCCCCCTAGGATGATCTTCTTTGCGTGGCCGGTATATAACAACAAGAACCTGTCATGGGACAACCTGAGGAAAAGAAGTTGGCACGGGCCAAGCAGGTGTTCGATGTGCGAATGTGACGAAGAATCAAATCTCCACATGTTCTTCCAATGCAATTCCTCTCAACAAATCTGGTATGATCTGGCCATTATTTTTGGTTTTCCTCATGTTGTTTTTGTCTCTATCCATGCAACTTTTGACCGGTGGTGCAATCAACGGAAGCCAAAGTGTTTTCTCATCGTCATCATGATATGGTTCCCCTGGAAATGGAGGAACCACAAAATTTTCCATGATTCCAAAGTTCCCTATTCTTACATCCTCCATCGCATCATTGCTATTTTGATTCAATTTCAAATCCACTGGCCATTTAGCTTCGGGATTGTCTCATCTCAATGGTATCTGCTTTTTGAAAATCGGTGTTATTGTCTTTCAATAAGGCACTCTGAATATGTATATCTCTAATATTGCTTTAAATGTGATGGAATATGTCCCATGCTGCCTGCTTTTTGAGACTTGTTTGAACATCTGCCCTCAGATGCTTCTCAAACATCCTCTAATACTGCTTTAAATGTGATGGAATATGTCCCATGCTACATACTTTTTAAGCTGTTTGAACATCTGCCCTCAAATGCTTCTGAAACATCCTGGAACGTGGCTTCATATGCCACCATTATTTCCATTATTTATTTTACGATGGCTTTTATATTGTCTTAATATAATGCGTCTCTGCTTTTTTCTCTGAAAAAAAACCAATAAACGCAATTAATTAATTAAAGAAATCACATCTTCAACTTTTTATGTTATCGTTTTAGATTTCGAGAGGGTTTGCTCCAGCGCATCTTATGTTCTGAATTGACCATTGAATTCACTATTTGTGAATGGCAATCGAACCAGATTCCACCGTCTTAGACCTCGGGGATAGCAATCGCCAAGCATGGGATATGAATTCACTATTTCCGTAGGATGTGAATGGCAATCGAACCAGATTCAACCGTCTTAGACCTCGGGCATAGCAATCGCCAACCATGGAATATGGTTGACGACTATTGAGATGGTTTGAAGTTGACCTGTTCGATTATCTTCTGCACAGGTAGCCCTGCGCCGGGAAAACCGCCCCCTGTCTCCCCCGTCGTACGAAGAGATCAAACCAGTCTTTCTTCCGAATCTGGCATTGCGTCTTCGATGGCAATTCAGGTGCTGGTTTCCTGCTAGAGGTTCTTCACGATACTGCCGCCCTTGCCAATGAGGACTCTGGTGATTTTGCCAAATGGATTATGTTCTGATTTACGGAAAGAACGAGCTCGAACTGCGGTTTCTACAGAGCATGTTTGATTGGATTACAGTCCGAGCAGACGTATGAATTTTTCGATTTTATTAAATTTGTATGTGTTTCACTGGGGTTGTGCATTGATATTCCACTCATGCAACACGCAAGTGAAGTATAAATGCAAGGGATATAATTCTCACGGGTAATTTGAATATCTTGCTATGTCATCTTTAGAGTTTTTATATTACACATGGTAAGATTTATTAAATTTTCCAAAATTTAAGAAATATTTATATTTTTAAACTTTTCTATCAAATTTTACTAAATTAGTTATAATTTGAATTTTATATATATATAATTAACATAAAAAAAAAACATTACAAAATAATACTATTTTTTCAGGTTTGTTTTGGGATGGAGGTGAATATTTTTTCAAGGTTGTTTTGGGATGGAGGGTGAACATAAATTAAGGGTTAATTTGAATATTTTGCAATATTATATTTTAGATTTTTTTTTTTATTATACATCAGTAAGATTTATTGAAATTTCCTAAAATTTTAAGAAACATTTTAATTTTTAAATTTTATTAATTAATATAATATATTTTTTCGATATATAGATATATAAAAATAATTAATATAAATACAAATAATTAATATAAATACAAATAATATCACATTTTCATGTTCTATAAAGCATTAAAAAAAATACTCTTTTCATGTCCACTAGAGCATAGTGACCAGAGTTTGAAGTCAATTAGTGAAGATAGTTTCATGCAGACAATAGTTTATTTATTGAGCAGGTTTCACATACCTAATTATCCTCTTACTAGAAATAGGCCTTCTTTTTTAAAATGCCTAAGTGTCCTCTTACTAAAATTAACTTCAATTACATGATAAATTACAATGATTAGAGAAAAAATTAACTTCAATTACATGATAAATTACAATGATTAGAGAAATAGGTGCTATCCTCTTACTAGAAATAGGCCTTCTCTTTCCAAACATCTAACTATCATCTTACGAGAAATAACTTCAATTACATGATGAAATACAATGATTGGAATATTGTTGCTCAACACCCAAACTTTAATAACTTGACCCAAATTTTAAGCTACAACTACAAGCCACTTGATCCATATGCATCTATGAGTAAGTAAATCCTTTTCCCCTATGTTTTCACACTTCAATTCACTTGATCCATATGCATCTATGATTAAGTAGCTCAATCCTTTTCCCCTATGTTTTCATGCTTCATTGTTTTTGACAACACCTTATCATTTTTTCATTTAAATGCTAATAAATTAAGATATCCCTAGACTTGTTTATGTCTTTGTGTTTGATGGTGCCTTTACAGATGACAATGCATTGTTTTGGGCAATCAAATACTACAATGATATGATTTTGGAAGTTGAACCAATGGATAATGTCTTTTACTTTAAAATAGAGGTGGGTGTCCCTCGACGAATGTACTTCTATGTCGAGGAATCACTCTTCATCTATGTTTTTTTCATATGCCAACTTACAATGTTTCCATTGCAACATTTGGTGCAATTGCTAGTTTTAATTAATTCAAGAGATTTTTCATAATTTTATAAGTTAAAGGTTTAACGATTAAAATTGTTTACCTCTTTTTATCCTTTAATTTATAAGAAAATTACACTCCAAAAATTATTATTTGTTTTATTGAAAAAGATCTTAATTTTTTTTAATGTAAGTATGGAGACTTTGTGTAATTATATTGTTTCATACATAAAATATGATTATTTAAAATAATTTCCAAGTAGTTTATAACGAGTTAGATTTAGGTTTTTTTTTAATATTTTGATATTTAAAAATATATTATTTTTAAAAAGTTAAAAAATAATTTAATTTAAAGTTAGCTGGTTTGACAAAAATAATTGTTATTTTCTTTACCGTATTAAATCGGTAATAATTTATAATATTTAATAATTATTGTTGTAATAACAAAAATGATACTATATTTATATATTTTTAAGCAATTTAATAAATTTTAATATAAATATTCATTGAATGATATAATTTAATTTATAATATATTAATAATTATTGTTGTAATAGTTTAATGGATAACCCCATAACAATATAAAATGATAATATATTTATATATTTTAAAGTAATTTGATAAATTTTAGTTAATATTCATAATGATATATTTTACAAATAAATTATATAGATTTTTTTAATTAAATTTAATCAAGATTAAGTTGATTTTTTAAAATTAATATTTTTTTGTCAAGTTGTTTGTGATCTTTCAGGTTTGATCTATGGCTTGAGGAGTCGCAACCCAGAGGCATTTAAACTGTCAAAGTCACATGGGGATCGCACTCGGCCTGAGCCACACCAACCCTTAGCTCACTAGATTTTTTAGCTTGTCTCCTCCCCTTAGCATAGAGCATAACCACCCCCCATGAGGATTGATCCTGGATTGTCTTGTTGACAAGGTCCATCCTCAACCGGTTGTGCTAGTGAGACTTAACTAAAATTAACTGATTTAAATATATAACAACTTATAAAAATTATTAAACTTTGATAGGTAATTTTTGTAAATGCAATATTGTTAATTGATTTGAACATATTTTCATAATTTTATAAATTAAATGTTTCGCAACTAAAATTGTTTACTTATATATATATATATATATATATATATATAGATATAACACCAGTTATATATTTTAAATTACAAAAATATATTTCGAAATTTGTATATTTTTATGAAAAAATTTAGTAAGTTCTTAAAATATATTTATTGTGTTACTGAAAAATGTCTTATTTTTAGTCCTTGTCATCAAGAATGGGACTTTAGTAATAAAAAAAATATATCTAGCATTAGTTCCTCTAAGAATTAAGCTAAAGTTCTTAGCCCCTCCCATTTATCGACCATGGTGCAACCAATCAAATTTTCGTAGTGATTTCTAAGGACCAGTAAGATAATTCATCGTCTTATTTGGCCTCTTCTCGAGACGAAGAGGCTATAACCATGACATTCCTCATACAATAGTGCATATTTTTCACTCATATTTTGTAACTACAAACTAATGCTAGTATTAGTTAAGTATTAAATGTTATCCTATTATACGAAACACTGACTATAGAACTAGAAGAGGGTCACATGGTTGTGTGCATGTTGCATGGTTGTTTGGCCTTCATTGCTCAAGTAGTGCTACATGCCTTTCTGCCAAATTCATTGGGTCTTGAGCGTCCTGTTATCACCTGCGACCTACACCTACCTACAAGTCAGTGAGGAAAGCCTTCAACCCCACAAGGTGTGATTGGTAGCAGGGAACTCAGAGAAGGGGTTTCCACACTAAATCCCTACTCTCTATGTTTAAGCTATCTCCTAGGTTAGCTATGGAGGGTGGTCCCTAAATGGAAAACTAAGTTAAAAGAAATGTGAGGTTCTAGGAGAGATGTTAAAGTGAAAGTGGATTATTTTTAAGAATTATGAGCAAAATATGATATAAGCAATAAAAATCATCAACACGATAAAAACATAAAACCAGCACCTTAAGATAAATGAGGAAGGGGGATGCCATGGGGAAAATCCCAAGCTCCCTCAAAATAGAGAATTTATTTTATTAGTGCTTGAGATGTGTTCAAATGACTCTAAAGGGTTTCTCACAATATGAGAGAGATCTTTACAAAGTGTGGAAATTTAACAAGTCTAGACTCTCTCTCAACAATATACAACAACAAACTACAAGGCTCAAAACATGCTTCAAAAGATATTTGCAATGCTCAATAAGGCCCACGGCCTAAATGAACTTGCAACTTCCCTCGAAATTCTCATGGCCTCCCTTGAGAAAAATCGATCCTTGAATATGGGTGGGGGGTCTTGCATGCCCACAAATAAGTAGTTTCTCAATGTCTCTCCCCAAACTTCTTTGTTGTCCAATGCTTTAAGTTTATGGGATGAAAAATGAAAACCAATAATCAGTTGAAAATAAATCAAAACAAACAAACTAGAATACAAATTTAATGTACAAAAATACTAGCTCAAGTATTGGGAGTAAACCCCCATACTTGCCTAGTTTTGATGATAGCTCTTGAATAGAAAATATGACTCTGAAAAAACTAGAATCAAATAAGTATTTAAATGATGATAAAGTAACTATAGAGTAAAGAAATTCCTTCTTGCTTCATTGGATGGAAGACTTTGCAATGGAATATGGCTAAGTCTTGGATTGTTATGGCTCCAGGAGTTTTTTGATCTCATGAAGATTTCCCACACTTTTGAATGGGTTCCTGAACACAAAACGAAAATCTTTCCTACACGCTTGAAAGATATATTAGTAAATACATGGATTAGAGAAATATAATAAATAGGAAAACCAAACATTCCTCCGAAAATGACTTGGAAAGCCTATTTCTAGAATATTTTCTAAATCAATGGGTATCCAAGATAACTTGCACACACCAATCCAAATAAAATGGAAAAATATAATATAATATTCATTCAATATGCAAAATGAAATGAACATAAATAAATAGCATGAAAATAAGTCACCTCATAGCACCAAGAGAACACAAGCCATGTATCCCCAAAGTCTTGATTATATTAAAAATATGCAAGTACAAACAGGCAGAGTCTCCTCAATCCCAATAACTTATAACATGATACAATATGAGAGCCCATAACTTCATTATATAGAAATTCAGAAGAAAATACCAAGGAAGAATGCATGTGAGAACTGAACTTGGAGCAAATCCCAAGGAAAGATAAGTCAAGTATGATGTGGAGAAGATAAAGACACTAGAGCAAAATCGAATTCCATATGTGCACCTCAAGGGAAATCGAATTCCATATATAGCATAGTAAACACATCCATGAGTGAATCCAAGCGATGAGTCAACTCCATTCCACCAAATCCAAACTCAAGCTCAGTGTTGACAATGTAGGTTTTAACCCCGTACAGAAATTACCTGCATACGAATTCTAAATCACAGGAAAAATAAAAATGCAAGAGCATAACACATAAAACACATATACACAGAGATTTCCCACT
>APFE030767341.1:47866-116150 GCA_000404065.3 Pinus taeda | reverse complement strand
TTTCCAAAAAACTTTTACAAACAAAATTATCTTCATTAATTCATAATAATAAAATTAAAATGATTGACAAATTAAAAAATGAAATTAAATCTTGAATAATTAGATAAATTAACACCCCTCAATGGATAAAAAATATTGAGATGCATTGGAGGAAAAAACACTCAAGTATTGTTATGGAGGTGATTGTTGGATGAGGAATCGTTATAGGCTCATTGTGCAATGGATTTGTAAAAGTTTGATGTCTTAACTATTTGGGTTAAAAGAAAATTTGGGAATAAAATATGTACATAGAAGATAATAGACAGTTGAACGTTTCCCTCGCTTCCGAGATTCTTCATTGGTGGGATTACATCTACAAGAGGATGGTGAGAAAAGGAAGAAGGTGTTACCACTGAAAGTCCAAGAGGTGAGGACATTGCTACAAAAAGGAGGGCCATCAAACGTCATACACATGCAAAACCTCTTAATTGTAGACTTCTTTTGTTGGAAACCCTCTTGCAAAGTCTAAAACATGACCAACATGTATTCCATCAGTTTGGTCTAAAACACTTGTTGCTATTATCATTGCACTAATTATTTATTTTTTTTGTCGATATTGGATAAAGCTAAAGTAGGCACACAGTTAACAGATCCAATTCCAATACCTTAACCCAGTGCCATTGATCTTGTTTCAAGAGTTTCTGTCAAGAGTTAGTGCTGATGTTGAATTTGCTGCCTTAACATTGTTGGAATCCTAAGAGTCGGAGCTCCTAGAAGGTTCCAGATAGCTATATCGCAACACAGAATGACATTGACTATTGACCTAAAACCAGAAACAAATGCACTACAAGTGAAAGCCACAATGTGGGTTCCAAGTTGAAGAAACACATATCTGGATCCCAAGCCGTGAGATTTGGACAGTAGGTCATAGGTTTTAACAATGAGAAGTAGGCACAATTAACAACTTGGTCCACTATGACATAAACTAATAGCAATCATGATATAACCCTAGCAGGATTTTCCGCTTACATTGTAAATCAATGGTTCGATTAATCTCAAAACAAAGTCACAATTGTTGGAAAGATGGATAAAGTTTGGTAATATGTAGAAATACAAAATTTTGGAGAGCCTTAAGAAATGATGGGGTACTTATGTGCCTCCGTCGTGAAACAATAATCTGGTGATGTCAATGCCCCTAGAAATTCGCTCCCACTGCTTGGAGTTGAGAGCTCAAAAAGGATTTTGTGCAGGAAAATTCCTAAGGATATCGGCTAGGTGGAACTCTTGCAAAGCCCTATCTTTAGGGTTTGGTACCTGTTACCACTCAAACCAGCAGGGGACCTAAAAGGGGTTCCTTAGAGGGCAACTGCTAGGTCAAGGGAAACGATGGTGGCTTAACCCATTGTCACCACAACTAAGTCTCCTTGCGCTTTACGAACTTTCACCGATGGGAGGAGTCCAGGTAGTGTAGGGATCAATTTGTAAGGTAGATGTCAATGGATAGGTGAGGAGTGATCCTGCAAACACTTTTCCAAGGATGTAGTGAAAAATGGAACTTGCTTGCTCTTTAAGCAAGGGACTTGGTCCACCAAGGGTAAGGAGTGAGGATTAGAGGGATGAGCGAGAAAGAATACGCTTATAAAGGAGTTTCTAAATCCCTATAATCCTTGGAAACTTGGATTCCCAAATGGTCCTTGACAAATAGTCTTTACTGACAAGTGGGACCACACAGGGCCAAGTGGACCCAACCCAGGTTTGGGAATGGAATGTAACAACCAATGATGTTACTATCATGGACAAGGTGAGGGGAAATGACCAAACAAGATAACTTTCTTCAAAAGGTTGAATTGATCATATTAAGGTCTAGCCTTAGGTATTCCTAGGCACAATTTGATCCTAAAGCTAAGGCTTGAGATTCACAGAGATTCCACCATTCGAATTGCCTCAAATTTGGAGGAGAGGGAGGGGACCCATGAGTGCAGTAGCCTATAGGAGATCGAATTTTTTCCTTAGGTCAATTACCGAGAAATTGATGCCCTAGGTGACCTAATGGGGCTAGACTTGGGAAAAAGGGGGAAAATGGTTAAAAAAGGGTTGAAATGATCACCTTTCTTGAGGGATCAGTGCCTAGTTCACTTGGGGATATGGAGTCAAGGATAATGATGAGTAAGAACTTGGTTTCTTGATCAAGGAGGCTCACAAAGTCAACTTCGTCCAATGTTTGAGAGAAAGAAAAGAAAAATGACCTTCAAGCATTTATACTTTAAAGTAAGTGATGCAAGCTTCTCGAGATAAACAAATCTCCAGGAAATTTCATTCATATAACATTGGCCCATACATTAAATTAGCTAAAACATGCTCAATTCCACATTTCGATAATGCAACAACTAGCCCTAATTTTAGAAGTATGCAACAACAAGAATAATAGCATCAAAACTTACTTACAACGTTATAGGGTATATCCAACCAGCATTTCGTTTGCTCATTAAAGCTCCAAGACAAGAGAAATAGCTCAAATCCATGCATCAAAATTCATCCATCTCTAAAAATATCCACCAAGGAAAAAGTGTGAAAATTCTCTATGATTAAAGAGATCCCAAGTCAAGTGATGAGACAAATGACTGTATCTAACATCAATATATAACCTCCTAAGTAGTTCGAATTAGCCTATGGGCCCTTAAAGATAAAATAATGTGCAAATAATAACTACTAATGGTGACAAGCCCACCATAGTAGCTCATAATGTAAAAAACAAGCCTCATAAAAGGCCAAATAATGATGTATGCATGTCATAGTGCCCTCCAAAGTATCAATAACATCCTAAAGTGCCATATTGAGGAATAAATTCCTCAGAATATGATGGACAAGGGGGTGGCCCCTTGTTCTCCAAGTAGTAGACTTATGGTGGTCTTAGTGGGTCTAAGGGCACATCAATGACCTCATGGGTCTCCATATGAATCAAAGATGTCTGTAGATCCTATCCAATGGTCCAGGTGATGGAATGAATGCTGCCATGACATTGTACAAGTCCTAGGACACCTTCCAAGAGTGTGTGGCTCCTGTCGGACTCTGTTGGGCATAGTGTACCAATCATGTCACCAATGTCCCAAAAGTGGATCGCTAGTAGTCTCTGAGCATCCATGAAGAGTTGTGGAGTGTTGTCTGCTGCTGTGGAGGTCCATGGATCTCTATGCACACCCTACATGTGCCAATGTGGACCTTTGGGGTTCAAGATCCCATATAGGGAAGCCAAACCCAAATGGAAACCACCTACAATTCTGCATAAGATCTAATGTGTCCTCTAGGCTTCCAGTACAATTAGTCATTAGAATAATCGGGCAAAGGAACTTACAAACCATGAATAACAACGTTGGCACTTCATAATGGCATGCCCTTCCATAGTGGGCTTTGGCATGTGCTAGTGCCTTCAAACTCCAAGGGGGTTATCTAAGTACCTTATTAGGTGGTTTCAACTCTTAAAAGGGGATAGTATGTCCAAGGTACGCCCTTCTAATGGGGGTGGCATGTGACAAATAGGTGAGATGGAATATGGAATGAGAGAGGCAGCCCTGGGCCAGATAATGGGGCAGAGGGGTAGCTAGATAAGGGAAAGTCCACACCTGGGTATATAATTTGTAGGAGGGAGCAATCATGGTCCATGAGGTGCCCTGACCTTGATTTTCCTATTGGAAATACTGAGAGGGGGGGGGGGAGTGAATCAATATTTCTTTTCAATTATTATTTTACCAGTTAAAACATTTATATTCAAAACACAAGATGAACAACAAGAATAAATGCTTTTATTAATATAATCTTTGCAATAAAATAGATACAAATATATATGATTCCAATCTGTTGCCAAGCACCAACTTGGACTTTTGTGAGGTTCCAACCTCTACAGCACCAACTCTATTTTGTCAAGGAACCAACCTTGGACTTAGGAGCACTATCTCCCAGGACACCAATCCTTCCAGTTTTTGGGCACCAACCTTAAGGGCTGCAACCCTCTGCTATCAAGGCACCAACCTTGGATATAGGAGAACCAACTCCAAGGGCTCCAGCCCTCTGCTATCAAGGCATGTTTGATAGTGATGTTCTTCTCCCAAAACTCTTCTTTATTGAATTATGTCTGTAGTCTCCATGCTACAACATCAATGGAAACCAGTCTTCATATGAATAAGTCTTTACAACTCTTCATTCTGTCCACACAGAGTCTACAAAAGTTATCTCATGATGATATCAAATAGCCATCATGATCTCTGATAATGTCTCCACACAACTTTAGCTTTAGTGAGTCTACTATTAGCTGCACTAAGCTCTACAAAAGAACCAACTCTCTGTTTCAAGCCTTTTTTCTCACTATCATGGTGAATGCTTCTAGCGTGACTACTGGGCACTGTTCTTGCTATTACAGTCTTTTACTTCCCAGAAATACATTCACATATGCTTCAATATTGGTGTTGGCTACTGTTCCCTTCAAGCGATATCAAATGAAACTTTATTTATTATATCACATAATTGTTCTTCAGTATGCATTATGTACCTGATTAATTCATCACAGGTCTGAGTCTTTCATAGGGTAACACGATCAACAAAGTTGCTTGTCCTTTGATTGTCTCCTGTCCAGCTGGACCTTCGTCTTCCTTCTTTCCTGCTAGACCTTTAGCCCTTTTCTGTTCTGCTGGACCTACGGCTTGCTCCTTTCTTTCAGTTTGCCAACCACCACACATAAAGGAAATTCTCTCTTTTCTTATACTGATATGCCTGACCTTTAGCTTCCCTTTCGCTCACTTGAACTTTCACTTCCTCTGTGCTCCCTCAACCTTTTGGCTTCCTCTGCGTCACTCTTCGGCTTCCTTTGTGTCTTATGATTCATCAAATTCTAACAGGACACGTTAATGCAGAAAAGAGGTCGTATTATAATAATATTGCATATTAAAGAAGTAACTATATCAGAGAGGCCACCCCTTTTTTTCAATATTCATACAATGGACCTAAACCTATTGGAAGCGTTTATTTGACTTTAAGCCCTGGGCAACACATTTATTGGAACCATAGGAATACACGGAAATACACCATCTGAACACATAATGCTGGACTTCAAATGCATTATGCCCGCATCTATAACTTCACCGGGTTCGCTCTTCCACAATTTTATTGCAATCGACAGATTTTCACATAACATAGCCAATTCCCCGATACCCGGATGTGATATTATTTTAAACTGTTTTAATAACTCCGTCGGGTCCATATATATATATATATATTGTAATCACATATTTAATGTGCCATCCCTTTATAACTTATGATATGATATTAAGCAGTATTCCTTAGTGATCCTCTACCATTGATCTGCTCATGATCTGACGGTCAACAATTAACCCAATCAACCCAAAACCATCCATTGATCCTTCGCCGTTGATCAACCCGCGCTGGATCCAACAGCATGCATGAATTTCAGGTAAGCAATTTGCAAGGGAAATAACCACCCGAAAAAGTGGTTTTCTCTCTCCACTCGAGTGCTACGTGTCGCCCACTGAATGGAATTGGGCGCTCTCCTCTAAATATCACTTATCGCCTAGCATCCACCCAAAAACCAATGCCACTATTACAAACCTGCTTATAGCTGTTGAATGCGGAGTAACGAATCTCCGCTCCAATAGCTCTTTCCGCTCTTCTCTAGTCTGATATGGCTCCACGCGGATACACAGAGTAACGACTCTCCACTCCAATAGCTCTTTCCGCTCTTCTTTGGTCTGATATGGCTCCATGATGGCTTCCGATACACTGCTCCAATAACTCTTCTCTGATATTCCTCCTCTATCTCATGATATGGCTCCTCTATTAACTACTCTTTCGCTTATGCACCTCTGATATGTGTTTCTCTTTGTTTCTCGTGGCTTCCAATGACCCTTCCTCTACGCTTTTCTTGCTCCTTTGATCGGTCTTCCCTTTGGATTCCAATAGTTCTTCTTTGGCATATATTACATGCGATACTCTCAATATGGCTCCTCTTGCTGCAATAGGTCTTCCTTTGGTTTTGCAATGTCTTTTAATGAACTTTTCTGGTACCTTCATACCTTGATGGCTTCTTATATCTTTTCCGATATGCCTCTTTTGTTAACTCCTCCATTAACAAACTCTTACTCATGGCTTGGATTTCCTGACGGCCTTGCTCCTTGGATTCTTGCTCCTGTTTCTTCATGGATCTACTATGCTTCTACTTGGCTTCATATCATCATTTAGTATCCTAGAATATTTCCATATAGACATACTCTTGTTGCTTCATGGATCTGCTCTACTTGGCTTCATATCATTGTTTACTATCCAGAATATTGCCATATTGACATCAATGACAACCTAGATTAACAATCTCCCCCTTTGTTATTGATAGCAATATTCTTCTTTTCTCCCCCTTTGACATCAATGGCAAAGGAGTGCACAAGGACTCCCCCTGTCGAATTGCTACTCTCCTTCATGAATAGTAGATCTTCATGGGTATGTTACTCCCCCTGTCATAGTGCTCTTCTTTTTACTCAAGATAGAAGGATTGATGCAACTAGCACATTATCCCCTCTTCATATCTCAGAACTACTTTATCATGGCTTCTGTTAGCGCTTGAAATTTCACCTCAGGCTGAAAAAGGTAAACTTCAAGGCAACATCAAACCACTTATCCTCGTAGCTAGCCCTACGGGGCAGGAGAGGGCTCTCTCCGGTCTATCTCGGTAAAGATCTTCAATGGGCGAGATAACCAATGTGGAAACACTGATTTTAGGCTAGTAAACTGATAAAAAGGTTTGATTTAGGATTTTAGAGTTTTGGTGGAAAATTGGGGAAAGGCAATTTTGGGTGCGGGGATTGGACACAGTTTTCGCAGGGGGTTCTTTGGGGCAAGGTAGGAGACTGTATTGATGCCTTTGATAGATGTGGATGGATTAGAATGACTGGTGAGAAGCTAAGGAGAGCAAGCAAGCACCTTGAATTCTCCTTAAACAGCTGAAAGCATTGATATTAAGCAAACTTAAAGGCAGAGCATAGCAACCATGAATTCAACATTAACACTTCATTTTCCTAATTTGCAGAAGAAAAAGTAAGAAGATGATTCACAAAAAAAACTTACAAGTACAAAGAGAAACACATCATGAATACATGTAACCACAAGAATCCCAAAAAGGACTGTAAAACCCTAGTCTTTCTTCCTTTGCCAAAATGCAGTGATACAATCAGTAATACAATAGAAGCTTTCTCCCTCAAAAGTCCAACCATGAAAATGACGAAGAAAGTACATAATATAGGCAAGCTAACATCTTTCCTTGCCTCTAGGGGTCGAGCTCACTATCCTAGGAGCTGTTTCAACCAATTCCAAACTGATCACTAAAATCTAGGCAGTCAAAGCAACTTGCCTCTATAAGCTAGGAAACCAATTCATTCATTTAATTTTTTCCTATCTCATGAATGAATCTTCTAGAAGAGATAAATAAGTGTCCAAATATCATAAAATTACATAATTTACATCAAGGAGGATCAAAATTCACTCCAAAAAATCAAACCTAGTCAAAACTGCGTTTTGCTGAGCTGTAAGTACAATTTCTGTGAAAATTGCCCAAGGGGTGATGCACTGATTCTGAAGGGGTCGCGCACCTTTGGAGCAGCTTTTGAGGCACTTCCATGTGTCCAAATGAGGCAAAAGTGGGCTTGTTGGAAATGTCTGGATGTCTAAATTCCAACCCAAGTAGAATTTCTGAATTTGATGTCCATTTTCCCATCCGAAATTGCAATCTCCCAAGCCTGCTTCCTGTGTGTCAAAAAGGTGGCAGAAAGTCATTTTTTGCTTGTTTTTTGACCTTCTGGAGGCTCAAAACTTGGTGAAATTTCTTGGAATTTGCTGAGCAAGTGTATTTTTGCATTACAAATCCAAAAATGCAAACTTTTCCTGAAATGGACCTCCCAATCGAAAGGGTCGCGCACGGTGCGCGACCTCTTGGTGGAGAAAACCTGTGTGTAGCACAAAAAATTCACAATTGACAAAATTTTCTCCAAATTTCTTGAAATTTGGGCTGGGAGTCCCCAATCAAGTACCATGCTCAGTCAAAGAGGCTTTGGCCAAAATTTGGAGTGAATCGGGCCTTTTCCGTCGTTTTAGTGCCTTGGCCAACCTCCTTGGATTTGGCGATTGTAATTTTGACATTTCTTTAAAACCATGACACCTAAAAAGTGAAGGAGGTTTTTCTTCCTTGGCATGTGGTGGACAAAAATCTCTCTCAGTTTTCCAAAATTCATCTTTAACTGCTCTGAAACATCATTTGAGTGAAACTTGCCCTGATGGGTGAAACAAGGAATTTGGTCGAAATGAAGCGAAATGAAGGGGATAGGGGGCTTCTAAATTCTTGGGGAAATTTTTGGGAGTGGGGAGGGATGTTAGGAAGCAGGGAAAAGTGGAATATCAGAGATTGAGTGAGGGGAAGGGGTCCAAAAGGGAAAATCACAGGCCAAACGTAGAAAATTGCCAGGTTGTAGCTAGAAACTAGGGTTTGTGCAAAAATGAGGAATTTGGGGAATCTGAGTGTTGCGAAGTGTATGATATGGTACTTTAAGGATAGGGGAAGGTGTATGAACATCAGGAAACAAGTTTTTCCATTGATTTGACTATCCAAGTGAAATTGGCTTCAAAACCCTAGGAGAGGGAAATGAACTTGCCAAGGCACAACTGAAGCATGAACAATATGTAAAATGACTCATTAGACACTGAAATGATAATGACAACCCTATGAATGATGATAGACTCAGCTAAATGATGATATAGACCGCCATTTGGACAACTTTAGAAGGAGTGAAAGCAAACCCTAGACCTAATGCCTAGTGACCAACTTTTGCTTGAAGACTCACTGAAATGACAAAATTTGACCTTGACACAAGATAGAAATAGATAAACTTGTCTTTATTGATTAATACCTTTAAGGTAGGGAAACACCATACAATCACTCCTTAAGGAAGGAGAACACTTCACAAGCAATATGCTTGTCCATACAATATTCCTTGACTTCTCTCAATGGGGAATATCAACCCTCTATAAAGGATTCACACATACAATACCATGGGTTATTACCATGGTTCTCTCAATACCATATATCTAATACCATGGGTTTATCACATTATTGCTAACTACTTGTGATCTCTTGCATGATGCGGGTTAACCACTTTATTTATTAACTATGGCCCACCCCATTCTTACATTATTCCCTTGGGTACCTCCCTTTGTACCCCATAATACCCCCATAGGTATACTACAAAATAAGTTCTAAGTTTAAAGAAAATAAAAAGTCTCTAATTTAAGATGCAGTAAGCGAAGGAAGAGGCTCCTGACTTAATAGGTCCTGGTTGTCCTTCCCCACTGTATTGTCCTCAAGAAGAGAAGCTAAAGAGCAGTAGTTTGTGATGTGTAGAAAGCAAGAGAAGAGGCTCCTAACTTAGGAGGTCCTAGTTGTCCTTCCTCAAAGTTCTACTCCAACAAAATTACCATTGCATCAAATCATAAACTGGAATTCAAGAAACAATTCAATAAATGCAAAATGATGATTTTTAGTTCTTATTCATAATTTGATAGAAAGAGAATTTAACTTAAATCCTTGGTCGTCCTTTCATACGCAAATTATATTTTAAACCAAAATGATAAAAAAATAATATAGAAATCATAACACATATAAGTAACTAAATCATAAAACTGAAACAAGAAATATTGAATCAAAACTATGCTAATTTATACAAAATTTAACCAAAGTGTACTTAGCTTTGTATGGGGGGCGACCCACCTTGCCTTGTACACTTGAAGAAATATTCAGCTACATCTAATTTAATAAATAATCCACAACATGAATATCAAATAAAACAGTAGAAATGATTCATCAAATTATCTCAAAAGTCCCCAATAATCTTAATACAAAATTACCTCCTTGAATAGTCCATAAATTCAGTTTAAATAAGCAAATCATAAACAAACTCATATAAAATGGCTCTAACAGCCTTATAAATATTAATCTATCCATTCTCTGAGTCATCAAATCTGGTTCACAAAAATCAAGAAAAATCCTAGAAAATAATGAATCTGCTCCTTTTTACTAGGAATTCCTGAATGATAGGTCAAGTTTGACCAGTGTTGACCGGGCTTGTTTTTTCTCAATTTGACTAAACCAATAGGTGTTTCTTCATCTGTGGTTCCCAAGATTTCAAAAAAATATACGTTGAGATCTCTCCTAGGTGTCCTGCACATATGACTTCCATGAAGCTACTATGAGAATTTTTAAGACAGACCAAATTTACTATTAAAACCCAATTTTTACAAAAAAAATCCCAAAATTGAAAAACTGAATTTAGTTACCTGAATATGAAAAATAGGACTAAAATGAGGCATATGTACGTGAAATAGGATGGAATAAGGTGGTAAATAAATGGATTTAGGATAGACAAAGATGACCAAAATTGAGGGCAAACAGTTATCATCGTGGTAGTTTATAAACTTACCAAGTATGCATAGTTTTGTGAATTATCTCATCCTTTTAATCCCAGTACAATTGCTACCACATTTATGGAAAAAACTCGAAAGCTTCATGGAAACCCAAATATTATTATAAGTCACAGGGATCCCATTTTCACTAGAAAGTTTTGGACATAATTATCTTCTCATCTTGCTACTCAATTAGCTCATACCTCATCTTATCATCCTCAATCTGATGGGAAAACTGATAGTGAAAAAATATGATCGAATTGGATCATTATATTTTCTTCCATAAATATTGATGCATTCAGAGTGGAAAAAGTGGAGGAATCATCTCATGAGACCGTTTTAACCAACAAGTCCGAGTTTGTCAAAACAGGGTCTGAAACCTTCCAAGAGCATTTTGAGGCATCAAACAAAATTTTCATCTTGTTCTACACACATAGATATTGTTATCAATGCAAAAGCACATCAACCATAGTCTGTATGCAAAAGCTATGCCACTCAGAAGTTAGCATTCATGTTTTCACACCTATAGTTTAGGAGGATGTCACCTCAACCCCCATTATTCCTAGAAAAAGGGCTAGCCACGTATTTTTTATGTAAAATTCTATAGAAGAGTCTATATTGTAACTCTAGTTAATATTTTAAGTAGTCAAACTTAACCATTAGTAGGATATGGGCTTGTTTTATAACTAGGCCACTAGGAGAAAGAGGCATTCCATTCTTTTAAAAGAATTTTGTTCCATAGATGAGAAAGGATAGTAGGATAGATAGGAAGTAGAGCACAAAGAGAGAATCTATACATTGTAACAGCCCATGTGCCACAAGCATTACTTCTTTGTACCTACAAGCATATTTCCAGATAGAGAAAGACAAACAAACGACCTCACATTCTAACTGGGTTTTCTCTCGAAAGGGTTTCCGAAAGAGAGTATCTTGTGTATTATTAGTGTGTAAGAGCTTATTTTGTCTTTCTCTAGTTTTCTACATCATTTCCACTTGCATGCATGAACTATTTACAATTAAATCTAAATATGTAGAATTTTAATAAAACTATAATAGTGTAAAAAATCAGTATTTTAATATATTATTATAATATTTGTTGCAACGAACTATCTACTGGAATATCCATGGTATTTTATGTATCATTTGGTATCAGAGCAGGTTTCTTCGGGTATTTTGTGGATATTGCAGGTATCTAGATCAATGGGGTAAAAATAGTAAAACCCTAATCATGGCCGATGAATTTGTAAATGTACCTCACGATCCTCCAGAGGTGAGGTTTACGTGAATCAAACAACAAGTCATGGACATAAACCATAATGTAATCCTCCTCATAGTGGCCTTGAATAGAAATTTGGGGATATTTAGAGAAGATGGGGGTTCAAATGCAGAGGAAAAATTTGAATAGGGATCAGAAGATTAGGGAGAAACGAATAATTGTTTGAGGAAAGAACCTAGAAAAGATCAACCCAGTTTGATTGCCATGAATTAGTATCTATTTAAAATGGCGGAAAAAGTCAATATTGAGTTGCACCACGGTGATATCGATGCTTTAAAGTTGAATCGCTGGTTGCGGCAAATGGAATTTTATTTTAGCATCCTTTAGATCGAGGAAGGGAAAAAGATATCATTTGCTCAATTGAAATTAATGGACCATGAATTAACTTGGTGGGAGAGCCACACGGAAACCCTAATATTGTAGGGATAACCTCTAGTGACTAAGTGGGAGGTTTTTGAAACGCTTATTAAGTCAGATTTTTATCCCATTGGGTACATTGAGGACCGCTCAATCTGGTGGCATTAATTTTTCCAAAAGCTATGCCAAAGCATGCAGGAGTATACCACAAAATTAAGAAAGATGGTTATAATGTTATGTATCTCTCTAAAGAACCCAAATGTACTCCTAAAGTATTCGAGGGATGTGCACCACCATCTGCATGATCAAGTGATGCTTTTCAATACCACAGTAGTGAATGAGGCTTGTGTACAGGCACAGTACTTGGAGAACATAGGCTTGAAAAGAGCATAATTAAGAAAATCAAAAGAGAAGCAAAAACATGAAGCTTCTAAGAAGGGGAAGAAGAATAAAAATGGGGGAAAAGATAAAAAGACAATAGCCATAGTACATCAGAGGAGAGATCCTAGAAACCACTGCAACATTGATGGCCATACAAAGGAGAAGTGTTGTAAGTTTTATATGGAGCTAAACCTAAAGAACAAGAAGAAATATAACAAGAAGAAGAATCTCATCACCACAGATTCGAGCAAACAAGTTGAAAGTAGCTCAGACGTGGATGAGAAGATCATTTGTACATCAGTGCAAAATGAGGTGAATCTAAGTAGCCTTCAACAATAAGAAGAGAAAGAAATGACTAAACTCTTCCATATAAAGATACAGGTTAAGAATACAAAGATTGATGCTCTGTTTAACTCAGGATCGCAGGAGAATCACACTGTAGTAGAGTTGTTCAAGAAGTTGGGGCCAGATGTTCATGATCATACAAACCCATATCCATTGGGATGGGTAAATAAGTATGGAGAGCTCAATGTAACAAAACAGAGTAAAATTAGATTTTCTATGAGTGTTGATTTTCTTCAGGATGTAGATTTAGATGTGGTTCCCTTTGATGTATGTATAGTCGTGTTTAGGAGTCCATACATGTACATGCGAGATGAAATACTCATGAGGAGATCCAATCAGTACAAACTTATCAATGATGGAAAACAATTCATATTTGACACGTAGAAAGGTAATTTGAAAATTTCACTGGTAAGTGCCAACCAAGCCAAGAAGTTGATCAATTTGAGAAGGGAGTAATTTTTATTGTTTTTAAGAAAAAATCAGTCTAAAGAGGAGTCAATAAGAGGCAAAAAATTCATTGAAGTGTGTACTATGAAACATAAACAACAATTGTAGGAGTTATTATACGCATACAAAGATGTGTTCCAAGAGCCTAAAGGGTTACCACCTAAGAGAGAAGTGGAGCATGAGATCCACCTTTCACCAAACTCCACATTTCCAAATATTGGGATGTACAAGTAGTCTATTATAGAAGAAAGTGAGGTGAAGAAATAATTATAGCAGTTGTTGGAACATGGTACCATTCAATTGAGTATCGCAACATGTGGGTCACCCATCATCATTGTGCTAAAGAAGGATGGGACTTGGTGGATGTGTATAGATTACAGGGCGTTGAATAAAATCACACTCAAGAATAGATAACCCCTACCTGTGATAGACAATTTTCTAGATTAGTTGCAGTAAGAAAATTACTTCACCAAGATGGACTTGAAGTTTGGATATCATTAGGTTCAAGTCAAAGAAGAATATACCTAGAATACTACCTTCCAAACCAGGCAAGGTTTGTGAGAGTGGTTAGTCATGTGATTTTGCCTATGTAATGCACCAGCTACATTTATGAGATTAATGAATGATATATTGTGCCCTTTATATATTCATTTCTTATTGTATATTTGATGATATGCTGGTATATAGTACTACCCGGAAGGAGCATGTGTCACATTTAACATAGGTGCTCGGCACTAGCTCCTAGTAAATTTTAATAAGTGCGAGTATGCACAACAATATTTGTTGTATTTTGGGTATGTGATCAATGGAGGAGAAATGAAGATAATTCCATCCAATATGGAGACCATCATAAAATGGTTGATGCCTACTAATAATTCTAAGGTGAGAATTTTGATTGGGGCAACAAAATACCTGAGGAAATTCATAGCATCATTTCCAGTGGTAGTAGCACTACTCCATTCCATAACAACATGTGGCAAGAGTTTCCAGTGGGGAAAAGGTCAGCAAAAGGCTTTAAAGGAGCTAAAGAATAAGATCAATCAAACATGAGTTCTTGCGTTACCAAACTTACAACAGCCCTTTGAAGTGGGGACAAATGCGAGTGGGTATTCTATGGGAGTTGTCTTTCGATGTAGGGAGGAAGTTCAATTCGCTACCATTCTAAATAATTTCTTGGGGTACTTATTAACTACACTACCTACGATAATGAGCTATATATGCCATGGTACAAATTGTGAAGAAGTGGAAGGATTATCTGATGGGAAAGGAGACATTAATCCACACAGGTCACCAACGATTACAGTACTTGTAGACCTAGAGTAAGCTACAACATACCAGGCATTATAAGTGGATGGGGTTTTTACAACAATTTCTTTTGGTGACCAAGTATAGTAAGGGCATCACAAATACGTTGGTCGACATGCTCTTAAGTCCACCCATGTAAAATATCGTAGCTTTGGGGACTCTTATGAACATGGAACCATCCACTCATGATGCATATAGAGAGGCATATTCATAGGATGGGGATTTCAAGGAGGTGTATCATCAGTTGCAGAGTTGGAGTCATATGCATGAAAGTGATAACACCATTGAGTACCATCTCTAGGATGGGTTACTCTATAAGCTAGATAAGGTATGTGTTCCTAAAGGTAAGAGACTCCATCTCATTAGAGAGGCTCACACCTCCAAGGTTGTAGGGAACTTTCATGTAGAACAGATCATGGCCAACATGCAGAGGTATGTGTATTAGCTCAAGATGTAAGAGTATGTAGCTAGGTTCATAAGATGATGCATGCTTTGTTGTACTATTAAGCTTAGCAATGTGAAATAGGGTTTGTATCATCCCTTACCTACAACTACTCATCCCTGGGAAAGCATTTCCATGGAATTTGTGGGAGGTTTATCGACAACCAAGAAGGGAAATGACTACCTCTTCATGGTAGTTGATAGGCTCAACAAGATGTATGTTTTTATGCCATGTAAAAAGAACATCAGCAGACAAGAAGCAAAAAATTTGTTATTTGGACAGGTTTGCATGCACTTTGGGATACCAAGTAGCATAATTTTAGATAGGGATACAATATTTCTTATTGCATTATGGACTACATTACAGGAGAACATAGACACAAAGTTGAAGAGATCTACAACATTTCCATCCACAGAAAAGTGGGCAAACAAAAGTAGTTAATAGTACTTTGGTGTAGCTTCTGAAGGGATAAAACCATAAGCATTCGGAGACCTAGAAAGAAAATATGGTATACATACAACATTCTTACAATAGATAAGTCCACACTTCTATAGAAAAGTCCCCATTTAAAACTGGTTTTGGATATTTTCCACCCTCACCATTAAATATTGCATATGGAAAACAAGGAGAGGTGAGGGAAGATTTTACAAGAGATGCTTTAAGGGCTGAATTTTTTTTAGAGAAGATCAGGAGGACCATATACACATACAATAAACACTACAAAATTCATAGGAGAAGTATAAGGTCGGGAATGATCAACACATAATAGAGAAACCCTACTGATAAGTCAATACTGATTGTTATCTCCTTGATAAGTTGGTACTGATTTGATCTCCCCATGAATATTTCATCTCGCATGTACATGTATGAATCCTAGAAATGACTCTACATAAATCAAGGGGCTAAAACCATAGGCATGGGACTTGGTGGATGTGTATAGATTGCAGGGTGTTGAATAAAATCATAGTCAAGAATAGATAACCCCTGCCAAGGATAGATGATTTTCTAGATTAGTTACAGTAAGAAAATTACTTCACAAAGATGGACTCGAATTCTAGATATCCCTAGGTTCAAGTCAAAGAAGAAGGTACCTGGAATACTACCTTCAAAACCAGGTAAGGTTTGTATGAGTGGTTAGTCATGTAATTTTGCCTACATAATGCACCAGCTACATTTATGAGATTAATGAATGATATATTGCACCCTTTTATAGATTTGTTTGTTATTGTACATTTGGATGATATGCTAGTATATAGTAATAGCTAGAAGGAGCATATGTCGCATTTGGAATAGGTGCTCAAAACAATTAAGAAGCACTAACTACTAGTAAATTTTAATAAGTGCAAGTATGCACAACAATATTTTGTGTATTTTGGGTATGTGATCAATGGAGGACAAATGAAGATAGTTCCTTCCAAGATGGAGACCATCATAAAATGGGTGAAGCTTACTAATGTTTCTGAAGTCAGAATTTTGATTGGGGCAACACAATACCTTAGGAAATTCATAGCATCGTTTTCAGTGGTAGAAGGACTACTCCATGCCATAACAACATGGGCTAAGAGATTCCAGTGGGGAAAAGGTTAGCAAAAGGCTTTCGAGGAGCTAAAGAATAAGATCACTCAAACATGAGTTCTATCATTACCAAGCTTGCAACAACCCTTTGAAGTGGGGACAAATTCGAGTGGGTATGCTATGGGAGTTGTCTTTTGATGTAGCAAGGAAGGCCCGTTTGCTACCATTCTAAAGAATTTCATGGGGTGGTTATTAACTACGCTACCTACAATAAGGAGCTATATGCCATGGTACAAGCTGTGAAGAAGTGGAAGCATTATCTAATGGGAAATGAGACATTCATCAGCATAGATCAACAACCATTACAATACTTGTAGACCCAAAGTAAGCTACAACATACCAGGCATTACAAGTGGATGGGGTTTTTAAAAAGTTTCATTTGGTGATCAAGTATAGTAAGGGCATCACAAACAAGTTGGTTGACATTTTGTCAAGTCCACCTATGTAAAATATCACAACTTTGTGGACTCTTATGAACATGGAGCCATTCACTCATGATGGATACAAAGAGCCATATTCATAGGATGAGGATTTCAAGGAGGTGTATCAGTAGTTGCAGAGTCAAAGTCATGTGCATGAAGGTGATAACACCATTGACTACCATATCTATGATGGGTTACTCTATAATCATGATAAGTTGTGTTCCTAAAGGTAAGCGACTACAGCTCATTAGAGAGGCTCACACCTCCAAGGTTGCAACACACTTTCATGTAGGGAAGATTGTGACCAACCTGCAGAGGTATGTGTATTAGCCCAAGATGCAAGAGTAGGTAGCTAGGTTCATAAGATAATGCATGCTTTGTTGTACCAATAATCTTAGCAACGTGAAATAGGGTCTATATCATCCCTTACATGCACCTAGTCATCCCTAGGAAAGCATTTCCATGGACTTTGTGGGAGGTTTACCAACAAGCGGGCAGGGAAATGACTACCTCTTTGTGGTTACAATTGATAGGTTTAACCAAACATGTGTTCTTATGCCCTGTAAAAATACCATAAGCGGACAAGAAGCACCAAATTTTTTCTTTTGACGGGTCTGGGTGCACTTTGAGATACCAAGTAGCATCATTTTAGACAGGGATACAAGATTTATTATTGCATTATGAACTACATTATAGGAGAAGATAGACACAAATTTGAAGAGATCTACAACATTCCATTCATAGAAAAGTGGGAAAACGAAAGTAGTTAATAGACTTTTGTGTAGCTTGTAAGGGGATAAAACCATAAGCATCTAGAGACCTGGAATGAAAATATGTTATGAAACCAGCTCAAGAAAAGATAGAAAAGATAGATGCTTGATGCTTCTGTATAAAATTATTCTCCTCCCTTGTGGAATCTTCAGCGGGTAAGTTCCTCCACTTGATGAGAAACTCTAAAATTGATTGATTTCGTAGCTGTCGAGTTCTTGTTTTTGTGACTGCTCCAGGTTCCAATATGATTTTTCCTTCATCTTCAATTTCTGGCAATATTGTTTGAATTGGGATCTTTTGCAACTTCTGAATAAGTGGCCATACTTCTTCGTCCTTCTTCCATTCATCCCTTGCTTTGTTTATCTAATTTGGTTGGATAATAGAAATAGCACAAAACAATGCTTCCACATCCTCATCCTTGAAGAGTCTTCCCATTCGGTAAGGTCGCCATTTTTTAAGTGCATGTAGTATTGCCAACATTTCCTTCTCATAAATAGCATGCTTGAGATGTAGCAATAAATATACCCAATCACCTACATCAAAAAAATTTCCACTACGATCTTGATCTACCTGTTGCTTTGTTTGATTTTGCACTGAAGTGGTGTTATCCTTTAAAAGTTGGAGAACTTCTCGTTGATGCTCGATGTGATCTTTCACTGCTTGAACCTTTTTCTTCTTGATATGTCCTTCTATCTCTAGAGTTTGAGGAGTGGAAATTTCTTCCAATCCTTTACAAGATATGGTCGGATTCATTTCCTGATGCTCGATGTGATCTTTCACTTCTTGAACATTTTTCTTCTTGATATGTCCTTCTATCTTGATAGTTTGAGGAGTGGTAATTTTGACCAATGAATTACAAGATATGGTTGTATTCATTTCTTCTTTCTCTATGTGATCTTTCACTTCTTGCACCTTTTTCTTCTTAATAAGTCTTTCTATCTTCAGAGTTTGAGGAGTGGTAATTCTTGCCAATGCTTTACAAGATATGGTCTCATTCATTTCTTCTTTCCCTGGGGTGGGGTTCTAGTGTAGATCCTCTTCTTTTGATGTTTTTTGATCCTTTTCTTCCTCATGTTCATATTCTATGTAAAATAATTTCTTCTCAGCACACTTATGACCTTTAGTGCATTTTCTATCACAATTGTAACAAAGCCCTTTTCTCTTTTTTCTTCCAATTGTTGTGGTGTAACCCTTGTAGGTTGTGGAGGCTAGGAGAAACAAACAACTTCCATATTTATAGTTGTGAGAGGTATGCTTCCTGGTTTCCATAATTTTTTCTTTCCACTATGTCACAAAGCCCTTTTACTCTTTCCAATTGTTGTGGTGTTTCTCTAAAGAAGGTGTTGCTCTTTGTATCCTCATAATGTGCTATCATTTCCTCCGTGAAAATTGACCACGTAACAAGTCGTTTATGAGAACAAAGCCCTTCATACCATAAAAATTAATCAGGTTCTAAATATGAAGATGCAATACATACCTTTTCTAACAGTGGTACACCATGTAGATCAAAATATTGCTCCATCTGAAGTATCCAATTTACCGAATCCTTGCCATCAAACTTCCTCATGTTGCTTTTTCTTGATTTTAGGAGCTCTATCTTGAAACGACTATAACTCTGTACTTTCAGATCTTTAAGTTCTGAAATTGTGACTTGTAGTAGCCCTCTGTGTCCTATTTTCAATGCCACTAGTCTGATCCAAATTGGATTCTCCAAGAAAGAGTTATGTGAAATCTCCCACAGTGACTTGATTATAGACTAGTTCAGTAGAGCGAAATTTTACGACGTGCCACTAGTCACTGTTTTGACCTTTGGATCTACAAAATGCATACAGGAAACTACAGTCCATCCTCTTTCTGTACCCTCTTACGAAATTTCAATATGATCCCCAGAGAGAAAGTTACGACACTTTTCCCCAGGTCACCTGTTTGGAATGTAATTCAGGAGTCTGCAAAAAGACCAACTTCCTCAGATCATATCTCTGCAAAAATAGTGTGAACAGCTCTGTAATTCGGACCCAAGGTTCGGAGATATTTATTCTCAAATGGGTTTGTTTTGCAACTTCTGAACCATCGTCGAAAAACATTTATAGCCAAAATGCCACGATGACCTATTTGGAGCAGCGAAACCCTGGAATCCAAAGTTGTCAAACCAAATGTTATGAAACCAGCTCAAGAAAAGATAGAAAATATAGATCAACACCTTAGAATTCAGCCTCTTCGAGGGGGCAACCTCGTTTACATTACATAAATGAACAATTCTTGGATGATACAAATGAAAAGACCTCCTTTCTATATATAGGAGTATAAGGGGTCATAACATAATCATAGCCGACATAACAATAATAATGTAAGGGCACAATAATATCAATAGTGGGCTTCTATGGGGCACAATAGTAACAATATGGGCACTACGTGGGTACATCAATATAATAAGTGGGTTGTACTAATAACCATAAGGGGTTACACTAGTAGTATAGGTGCCTAACAAAATATGGTATATATACAACATTCTTACAACAGAGAAGTCAACATTTCTATAGAAAAGTCCCCATTTAAAACTTGTTTTGGATATTTTCCACCTTCACCTTTTGATATTGAATATGGCCAATAAGAAGCAGTGAGGGAACATTTTACAGGAGATGTGTTGAGAGATATAATTGATGAATTAATCCTCTAATGTTTATATGTCAACCTAGGCTCGTAAATACGATTTATATTGCGCTTTCTACATTCAATTATAGGTCAGGGTTTTGACGTTTCCTTTATGATGTTCAATTGTGTAATAAAACACACAAATTATCTCAAACTCAAAAGAAATCAAGCCATCTTGCTAGCACAAGATGAATCAATAATCAAATTTAATTCAAAAACTTCAAAACCTCTATAAACTTAACCTATTCAGAACTGGAACTGAAATATGGACTTAAAAGGTGACTTGACTCATTACCACCAATTCCACGTTATGAGAATGAATGCCTAGTCAAGTAGACTGCATACAAAACTCAATCAATCAAAACCCATGCTCTAATTCTTAGAATTTTCACTCAAAACAATTAAAGATTTACCCTAATTGTAATGGTAATCCAACTCTAGCTAAGAAATCAAATTTTACTCAATGACTCCTTAACCCTACTATCTTGCCAACAAACCAAAGATATTGATGTTGAGCACTAATTTAGATACTTGTTTCACAGTCAACCGAACAAACTTGACTTTTTACCCTCAACTAGTTGCATACATGTTCATAATCGATCATAACCCTAAGAACAACTTCAATCATTAACTCTATTTAAAAACAACAAATAAATGAAACAACTATGAAAAATTGTACTCAATAACTACCCTACGGTCACATAAATCTTCAAATTAAATTTAAGTAAACCTATTCGAACCCTTGGCAAACCAACACTCTGTTTTTGAAATCCAATTAGGAATGCATTTGATGGGGATTAATTCAATCTACGTTTTGAATCATAGTCCATATTATAAGATAAGGAAATATAATCAAGCATTCCAAATGAAACAAAGGAAATCAAGCATTCCAAATGATTCAAAGGAATCATGTTGAAAACTAGAACTAGATCACTCTTTTGCACTCTAAAATCCATCCACGAATTCTACTTAACAAATTGACAATCCATTTGATAAATGAAACTAATGCAAACTATGATAAACCATTTGAATCAATTACTCTAGAAGGCAAGGCTTTTATGGTAAACACACTTACGCAAATAACTTAGCCGAAACCAATCGATTTTAGATTAGATCAAAATCTTGACAAGTCACACTATTCTAATTAACCAACATGCATCTATTGAAATAATTCAGAAGGAAATCAATCAATTCAATTATTGAAAGAACAAGAATATGTGATTTCAAAATTTACCGAATACAGTCCAATATATAATTAAACTCAAACCCTATCGACTATGATTACTCAGTATGTTATCTGACTTCAACATTAGAGGGTCTCTGTGTGCTCTCAATAAATATACCAACTCATCATAAGCATTCAATGCACAATATGATTCAAACAAGTTTTATATGCATCTATCACAACATAGTCAAGGTAATATGATTTGTTGTTTTAGAGAACAGAGTATGTTCTTGCCTTGCGCTAATCACACAAGAGTCATATATTTGAATTGTTGAAGCAGAGGGATTTGAAAATGCATAATATCATCAGCACAATAAAATCATTTTAGATCAATATAAATCTCCACACGACATGTAAACAAATGATGAACAAAGATAAATGAAAGGCGATTACGTCTATCACATATTTATGTTCCTACACAATGGTATAGAGCTGATCCCAAATGGGTGGGCCCAGCCACACTTGGGGAGATTATTAAGTTACATAGAATGAGAAACTTCAATCACACCTAACTCACTAATCCACAACAAACCATCGAACAAATTTATTTTAACTTAGTGCATAGACATCATAAAAGTCTTTGATTAGAAATAATAAGTCATGAAAGATACACAATGACAATCTATATCCTATTCGTTAGCTACTTAATTATTATAGAGCAGCCTTTTATAGGAATTAACTTAGCTGAAAACGATCTGAACCATACATAAAAAATTCTAATAGCATAGCTAATTCGATCTTTTAGCTTGGTGGCTCGAACAACTTGTTTGATTTAGCCTAACAACCCTCAACCAATCCCAATATTGGTATCATCTATGTTTAGTGAGGATAGCAGATATTCTTGTCATTGCTGAATTTGAACACGTTCAAACATAGCTATAGGTGGCTCGCCCATCTAGAATTATGCAACCTCTCATCCTTTGCATCATTTGGTACTAAACCCAAAATGGATATTGAGTACAAAAGTGGAGGAACATGGTTCATGGTGACCATTCTCTTATTGTCACCTTGCTCAGCTATTGCAATATCCACATTCGACCATACTGATTAGTTACTTCATTGATAACTACTTAAATCCACTTAAATTCAACTGATAAACAACAAAACGTTACCATGAAAAGATTTACCTCGTAGTAGGATTTCGACAATGTTTAGAGCAATAAAAATGGTAGTTGACTCGGTTTAGGAGTACAAAAAGGTTAGAAATAGAGGTGGAAAACAATGGCAGTGGGGACAAAATGGGGGACCAACATCCTCCCACACCAATGCGAGGTACTACCTTCGGGCAATTTTCCTTTGTGTCCCCTTGGGGAAGAATGGTGCTTACTGACCTTGGTGGCACTCTTGCTTGCTGAAGGTCGGATGGGAGATAAGGTCTCCATGTCTCGTGTAATATTCGTAGGGATATTCATCTTGGTTGTGGCAATGGGCTCTCTCTGAAGGGATACTTCAAACTTCTAGGCATCAATATCATGGGAGGACAAAATATGGACGTGATTTGAGCCTGTGCCCTCTGCCTTGGACCACGAGACTTGAGCCATGCACTAAGTCCATCGTCGGCCCTGAACAGAGGTCTTGGCAAGGGAATCTAAGGGTTTACTAAAGGGAAACATGGGTCGCCTAAATTTCAGCTTTGATGTGGCACTTTCAGGAATCTGGGAAGGCTCTGCCAGGGGTTATAATGTGTTTCCCTTTGGTATGGTGCTTAACTCAAGCCAATTTGGCTCGACTTTATCTCATTTTCTTTTTTATTTTGAGCCCACTTGGGCTTCCACAATAAATTCTTTTTCACCATCCTTCACACTGTTCTCAGCTATCTGGGGGAGTTCAAGAACAAGAATGGGGGAGTGGGTAGGAGAGGAAGGTGTAAATTTGGATTTGTATAGGGGAATGGAATCATCTAGTTTCAGTGAGTGGCCTACTGTTCATTTCCATCCCTTGGTTTCGATTTTCTACCCAGGAAACTCCTCAACTAGGAAATCTTCCCATGACATTTTCCTCCTCTTGAGCTCAACAACTAGCATGATTTTCTCAAGGATGTGGGTAAGCAAACTCTTTCACTGGCATCTATGCTCTTGTTCACCTCTCTGATTCAGCAAGTCCAGTTGAAACCATCTTTAGCAATTACCCAAATCCTGAACTCAGACTTTCAATCCAACATGGCCTCAAAAGAGCCAAAAGCATACAAGCATTAAGACCTTAAATTATTTACAAAATGTAGGCCACCATTATACCATTTAATGGGAGAATGCCATTTAATGGGAGAATAATGAGTACCCATCAACATCATTACCATAGGTTTCTCCCATAAAATGGTTTTGGGGTCAATGTCAATAGTGAAAATATCATCTACATAATAATCAACATTTTTTATATCCGCTTCTCGTGGGATTGAATTTGAAGAGCCACACTTGATTCTTCTCTACCTTCACTATGTTAAGACAATTTAAGTACATATAGGTTATAATTTTAATGTTATAGTTAATGTGTTAGGTATTAAAGTTTATGTCTTGTAACATTTTAGGAGTTACAATGTGTTTATGATGAGAGTGTACTAAGGGTCATAATTTTTAGAATTCATTGTGTTAAAAATCATATTGCGCTATGGTTTACTTAATAATAGAGTTATTCCCTAAGGATTGTAAGGTAATAAATGCTATTTTTTCTTAATGGTAATAGTGGTTAGAAGTTGCATTTTGGAAGGGTTTGCAATTCTCCAAGAGTGATCAAAGTATATTATGGTTTATATGCGATATGGGACATATAATTATTTTGACTTTCATAATGGTTTTTGGTTAAGACACATATTGTATTTGATATTATAGTGGCCATAGTGGTGAAAGGTTACATTAATAAAGGGAAAAAATTAGTGGGGCTAATATATAGTGCAATATATATGAATATCTAATAATAAATTCATTATAAGTATTTTTATTCTTCATGAAATTATTTTTTTGTTGTACTTGCGTTCTTCAATTTATGCCTTACGGCGTTTCCTTTACAACATCTGGTGCAAATGCTAGTTATAACCAACATAGATCCATATTAATGTCTCATCTACCAAGCACCCAGAGGGATCAAATCTATTGAGTTTAAACATCTTTTATAGAAAGAAGATATTTGATCTCTCTCGGGGCTTGGTAGATCAGGAGCTAAGATGAATCTATGCTGGTGTGTAGTATAATATTGATCGTGTAGGTGTTAAATGTAAATAATTTTAAATTCTTTTTTTTTTTTAATATTGTAATTTTGTTTTTGTTAATAAAATGATGAACAATTTTTTATATAAAAGAAAGTCATAATATACATCTAATATGGCATATAAATAGTAGTTAGAAAGTAACATCCATTTTACTATATAGATTAAAATAATTATTTGGTAACATATTTAAAATTAATTAATAAGCCCATAAAAATAAATTTAGTATTTATAATATAATAAGAGCCTTAACCATGAATATTTAACCGATTTTACCATGGATATTATCGACTTCTAAATATGATTTCTTAAGATATCATCGCTCAATACCATGGCTACTAGATACCCAAAAAACCTAACTTATTTAAAAAAAATAAATTATTATACATATCTATATTTCAATTAATTATAGCAATTTTAAACTAAAATAATACTTACAATAAACATAGAATATAACAATATTCTTAACCATGTATATTAACCCCGATTTACGATGGTTTATATTAACTTGTAAATATGGTCTTGTTACAATACCATGGGGCCAATACATGGCTATCAAATAAATACTTTGGAATTGGTCAAATTACATAAAACTAAAAGTAAAATATAATTAATAATTATAATTATAATTACGTCGTAAGGCCTTCCTCTCGGAAAAATACACCTCTGTTGCCATGGTGTACTGTCTTGCACCATTGATTTGACGTGTTAGATGATTAGAAAATTATCCGTTATTGAATCATCATATGCAGTGGAGAGTTCGTTGAAAGTTGGTTACAACCCTACAAGTTAGTTATATTAACGAACCACGGGGAAGGCCTTGATATGAAAAAATATTTCTCGTCTCTTTCAATGCCAGTGGACTTAGCGGCCTAAGCTATTTGTCCCATTCCTATAAGTTCTTTCAGCCAATTTAATCATTTGGGCCATGAAATTCCCTTACTGGTGTTTCATTTATTTCTCAAATTGTAAACTTGAGGTCGAAGGAAGTTTTCACATACAAGTTGTTCATATCTTTGGAGATGAATTATGATGAGCATAGATGGATAAATATGGCATACCAACGGAGATGCTCATGAGAAATTCTCCATCTCCTACACTTATTAGAGGTTGGACATCCTTCATTAGGTCACCAACTTGCAATTTATTAGTAACTACAGACATGGTCAGTCTCATGCTACTCATTTCTAACTCTTAGTGGAGGTCATTTCTATATAGAGCAATGAATCTATACACATACTATCTATTCCCCATCCATTCAACCCTTTGCATACATCAAAGGAATGAATATAGTAATGAATAGTTAGGAAAATCAGGTACTTGCAGGGAACAAAATTATATGTAACTATTGACTGTGCAACTCTAGCCATATCGACTGGGGTTTGGATACATCAAAGGAATGAATACAATAAGAAATAACTAGAAGAAGCAAGTACTTGCATGGAACAACAATATATGTGATTGTTGATTGTGAAACTTCATCCATATTCACCAGGAGATATTATCTCACAAAAGAAGGATATGGAAGGAGGAAGAATGTTAAAAAGGAAGAAATTCTCTTCTACACTCCAGTAGATGGGATAATTTTTATTTATATTGATTGGTGGTGATAAATCCATGTGCTAGAGGCAACAACATTCAAATATATCTTATTCAGTGTATATATATAAATTGAATAACAATGATTGGATTGGATATTTTCATTTTTATAGATTTCTTAATTAATTTTAGCTATTCAATTGAGTCTCTATTTATTTTACTGGTGGCCATGGATCTTGTCAAAGTCTTTTCCTTTATTCAGGAATGCATTTGAAGTTGGCATTGTTGATTAAAAACAAAAGCTATAACCATAACTATTTTGGACAAATTAAATTTGAAGTTCCTTTACAATTTTTTGGAGTCTCCTTTTCTAATTTATATTCCTTTGGATGTGCATCTTCTAGCAATGGATATTGGATCTAAATTGGTTGTGGTGAATCCCTAGTGGAATTTCAAAATATGAATTCTCCAATCAAAGCTAACGTCTTATAAATAATAAGCTATATGTAATTTAAATTGATATAAGTATTAAGGATTTGAATTAACCTTCTCTATAGAATTAAGATGAAAATATAACTTGGAAACTTCCTCGAATTTGTCCCACAAACGTTCTATTGGTTATTCTCCTCTTTGAAGTAGAGATGAACCTTTATACTAAAAAATTTTCTTCGATATAGAGTGAAATTCCAATGCTATCATATAAATTTTGTTTGTAGACCAGGGATAATTCCGTAGTAACTATATAAAAAAAAGTATTTTATCCCCTCAATTGTATGCCTCTCGATGAATATCGGCCAAACCTTAAAGCATGATGTATGGGAAGCTTCTACTAACCACACCTCTTGAATATTTAACAAGTGGTTTTCTTTTATCGATACAGATTTCATCTACCTTATCGGGCTTGTTGTTATCATGAATATGAAATAAAATATGAAGTCTCACTTAAGGCATCTATATGAAGTCAACTACTTGAACTCAATACCTCTACCTTCACTAAACTCATTTTCACGATAGAAAGGGAATTAATTTGAGAAAATATTTCTTACAGGCCCTACCTATCTTTAACCGTAGAATGAAGGTAGTCATAGACACAATAGCTCGGATAGTTCCTTCTTAGCTACTATAGACATGTCACTTTTTGTGGGAGACCTCCAAAAGATTGTTGAAGTCTACACATCGACATTTCAGCAATTCACAATATTTATTTTTTACTCATTCGGTTGTCACTACTAAGAATCATGTCATGCCTAGGTAGTGGTGCCCCTTGGTAATAGGAGCTAATTTGGGAACCCAAACCAAGTGAAAAAAATGGAGTGGTTTACATCACCATGTTATTTGTTCATGAGATTTATTTTTACTCATCGGGTTGTTGCTACTAGGAATCATGTTATGCCTGGGTAGGCTAGCCCCTTAGAGGTAGGAGCTAAATTGCGAAGTCCAAACCAAGTGAAAGAAATGAAGTTGTGTAACGCATCCTCCGAAATCTACCCAAGCAACCGACTAGTCGCGAATAACATGCGACAAGAGGCCACTATGATATGTTTCAACCTCTTAAGTCATGTTAGGGAAGTGGAACTGATGAAAATACACCATACAAACATTAATCATCAGTTACATGACCCTCAGGAACCAATCCGATACTTTAGACAGCTTGCCTTGGGGTCACACTAAACCTTTGCACAATTTAAGGCTCAATATCTCCCATGCTATAGGTAAGACAACGAGTAGAAGAACAAAATCACTCTCAGTGGCTTTCCTTCCAGCAAACATCGACAAATATTGTCGGTGCTCTACCAACGACTCCGAGATTTGATCCACTTTTCAAACCTAGAGCCCAGGTCACTGCCCAAAATTGAACCATCTATTAAAATAAATAAAATAACATGGAAATGATAGTACTAAATAAAATATTTGTTCAAGACCTTAATTGGAATCCTACTAGCCGTGACAGGCATTTCATCAAACATATCATGCATATGTAATCTACAGGTATAAATAACAGTTTTGAGCATAGGGATCTCATACTTAGCTGAGAGTCACTATGAACATTGATGTCTCAACACATCAACTTCCATTCAATCCATTAGGTCAGAGATACATTGATCATTCAATCCAGACAATCCTCCATGTCAATGATAGATCTCAACAAAAGATCCTCATGCATATGTCATTCATGCCAAAACTAGTGAAGAAATCATACATGCAATTTGGCACCTACAAGAAAACATGATGTAGCTACTGATCCTGATGCCTTTTTGCCCTTTCTTGTTCTTCTTTTGCCTTCTTGATCCAAGAATCCAAATATGCCACACCCACCAAGAGTGCTCCAAGAAAATTCTAAGTCTCCAAGAGTATGGGAGAGAGAGAGAGAATAACGAGATACCTCCAAAACTAAATTGACAAAAGGCTACCAACTGATCCTCCGAAGCCATTTTAAGAATGAGGCCTCTATTTTCTTCATTTTCCATTATTTTCCTTTAATTTCCACTTCACATGCAACCTGTGGCCTTTCAACTCCCTTTTCTCCTAATTTCCATTATTTTCATAAATAAATGTACCAAAAATACCATTTTTCCTTTCCAAAGCCTTAACCATTTCCTTTGCCAATTTCCTTAGCCATAAACAGTCACAAGTGATCCACATCACTTAGATTCTTCCCACCATTTAGCTTGGAATAAGTGTCCCATCATCCATGATTATTGTTTTTCCTTTATTAACTTTTATTAAATGGAATTTTCACAAGGGTTGTTATAGAACCCTCCCCCTTGGGGGAACACTGTCTTCAGTGTTCAACAACACCTATAACCACAAAGGTTCTATAAGAAAAATATATATTGTCGATGGATGTTTATAACTTATCTTGATGAAGTATTTACAATGATCAACCTGTTGACAATCAACCAACATGAAAACATCAAACCATGACATCATAATGACATGACAACCATACTTCTTATTGGAGCTTTATAACATATCTCATGGCAGTATTTACATCCATATACATATGTATATATAGAAAAATCACCAAAACATATAACAAAACACCACACCAAAATCACCAAGGAAAAATTGTGTTGCCTCAACCGGGAAACAAGGAAGGATGCATAGCCTGCATATGATCCACCATCTCCCATGTAGCCTCATCGGGACCAAAGTTCTTCCAGTACATCTCAACTTTCTTAATTGCTCAGTTCTAGAGCGCGAGCACCTATTTCTGTAATATACACTGAGGCTCCGGCTAGAATTATCTATCTGGTTCCATTTGCAATATAGACTAGTCAATCACAGTATCAACATCTTTAACATACTTCTTAAGCAATAACACATGGAGAACATCATGGAAATTCACTATCTAAGGTAGTGCAAATCAATATGATACTGGCCCAATCCTCTCAATAATGTTAAAGGGTCCACAAAGCCATGGTGCCAGCTTATCACATGACCCAATCCACAAGGACCTCTTCTTTGGTTTGATGTGCAAGTACACCTGTTCCCCAACTTGGAACTCATTGAACAACCTGTTCTGATATGCATAACTTTTTTGCCTATCCTGTGCTACCTCTAGATTCTTTTTGATCTCCTGCATTTTCTGTTCTATGTCTGCCAACATATCTAGTGCAATCAACACCCTGTTAACTGGATCACTCCAACTGATAGGAGTATTACAACTTTGCCCATACAATGCCTCAAAAGGACTCATCCTCAAGGATTCCTCATACCCATTGTTGTACGTGAACTCTACCAAGGGGAGATACTCTTCCCACTTCCATTGTTGATGCATCACATACGACCTCAACATGTCCTCCAATATCCTGTTGACCCTCTCTGTCTGTCCATCTGTCCATGGATGATAAGTTTTGCTAAAGGCTAACTCTATGCCCAAACCTACAAACAACTCCTTCCAAAACTTGGAAATGAACTTCACATCCCTATCTGACACAATCTTCTTCGAAACACTATGCAATCTAACAACATCTCTAATGAATACCTATGCCACATCATTAGCTGAGAATTTAGACTTCACCAGAATGAAGTGTGAAACCTTCATCAACATGTCCACAATAACCATGATGGAATCATGTTGTCTCACTGTCCTCAGGATTTCTATGATGAATTCCATCGAAATGACTTCCCATTTCCACTCTGGAATCGCGATCGATTGTAGCATTCCAACTAGATGTTTGAACTCTTCTTTCACTCGCTAACAGTCAAAACACCTAGCCACAATCTATGCTACATCCCTCTTTAAATTGGACCAATAGTAGTGTTGCTTCACTATTGTCAGTGTCTTCTGATAACGTGGGTTACCCAAATACGGTTTCACATGAAACTCCCTCAAGGTCACCTTCTTCAGCTCACTGCTATTCGACACATATGTCTTGTCTTGGAACATTAGAAACCCATCTACTGTACGGCAATAGTCCACATCCTGTGCACTTTCACCTGAACCTGTACCACTACTTGTACTTGTATCATCGCCTATACCATCCCCTAAACATATACCTTTACTATCACATGTACATGTACCTATACCTGTGCTCTACTACAACCTGTACACAATATCCATATATCTAACATCCTACTGACCTGCTCACAAGATCCTACCATGTTAGTCTATCCCATAGGAGCTCATAGCTACTGAGTGATTTACATGTACTCGCCTACTAAGAGCATCTACCAGTATGTTATCTTTACCTTTGATATATCTGATCTTGAAATCAAACTCACTGATCATAGCCAACCACCGAGCCCGCCTACCTTTCATATTTGGCTGGGAAAATAGATATTGAAAACCACTATGATCACTCTTCAATGTAAACCTCCTGTGTAGAACGTAGTGTCTCCACATCTTCAATGCATGTATAATCACTTCCAACTCGAGATCATGAGTGTGGTGGTTATGCTCATGCTCATTCAATTTCCAGGACTCATAGCATAACACCTGCTCATCTTGCATAAGGACTCCACCAAATCCTCTCTTGCAAGCATCTGTGCATACTACAAACTCTCTGTCTAGGTTTGCAATCTTTAACACTAGTACATGTATCAACAACTGCTTGAGCTACTCAAAACTAGCCTCGCTCTCCTTTGTCCATTTGAACTTCTTACATTTCCTCCGCAATGATGTGATAGGATAAGAAATCTGTGAGAAGTTCCTAATGAACCTCCTATTGTAGCCTGCTAAGCCCATGAAGGATCTCACCTCATCCACATTCCTGGGAGCTACCCATTCCATGATGGCCCTTATCGTTTATGGATCTGCTTCAATGCTCTCCTTGGAGACAACATGCCCCAAGAAGTGTACCTTAGTCTGAAAGAAACTATACCTTGCTGAGCTTAGCATACAATTGATGCTCTCTCAACAATATCAACACTGTTGCTAAATGTTTGACATGTTCTTCCTCAGTTTTAGAATATGCTAGTATATCATCAATGAACACAATAACAAAATTATCCAAATACGAACACAACACACAATTCATCAAGCACATATACGTAGTTGGATCATTAGTTAAGCCAAATGGGACAACAATAAACTCATAATGCCCATACATGGTCTTGAATGCATTCTTTTAAATTTCCTCCTCTTTGATGCATACATGATGGTATCTGGATCTCAGATCAATCTTCAATAATATTATTTCTCCCTTCAGCGAATTGAACAAGTCATCGATCCTTGACAAAGGATACATATTCTTGATAGTCATTTTGTTCAACTACATGTAATCAATGCATAATTTGAGAGTACCATCTTTCTTCTTCATGAAAGATATGGTGTGCCCCAAGATGATATTCTTGGCCTAATGTATCCCTTGTCCAACACTTCCTTCAGCTACAATTTTAACTCAACCAACTCAGGTGTACTCATCCTGTAAGGTACTTTTGATGCTGGAGTTTCCCTTTGCACTAACTCAATAGAAAAGTATACCTCCCTGTGAAGTGGAAACTTTGTAATGTCCTCAAGAAATACATCCCGAAACCACTGCAAACTTGGGTACTTGTTCAACACATCCACATCCTCAACCTCCGTACCCTTATCACTATAAATGTGTATTGCAAATATCTTGCACCCTTTCCCATGGTTGCACTTTTCTTGCATTATTGTCACCATCCTAACTGATGTAGTTTTCTTCTTACCCTATAAGATTCTTGGTTCTCCATTTTCATCAATAGACTCAATGGATTTTTGATAACAGTCTACCATGGTTATATCAAGATACAACCAATCCATGTCCAACAAGATATTGTATGAACCCAATGGTAATATATTCAAATGTGTTGCCATAGTCATACCATTCAAATAAAATGCACAAGCTCTTACTCGTTGTTGAACTCGCCTCTTTGTACTTGTAGCCAACTACACTAACAAATACTTTACATGTAATTCCTTACTCAAACCACACTTACCCACCAAGTTAGGACTCACATAGCTATAATTAGATCTAGTGTCAATCAAAATATAAATAACTTGATCAAAAATCTTACATCCATCTCAATGATAGATGCTTGATGGTCTGCCTATTTTTTGTCCAATCTTGCATAGATACGTGGAATAATATCACCAACATCCCCAATAGTCTAAGCCTCTTATGCACTGTATATCTACCACCCTGATTCTTGGACAATCTCTCATATGATGATCTTTCCCACAAATCCAACATTCTATAGGCTTCCAGCATGTCTCCTTGTTCTATTCTCCTTATCAGAATCCTTACCCTCTATCTGATGCATTGAACTTCTTAGGTGGTCAAAAATTCTTCTTGTTACTTGTATCCTGAGGCCTTGCTCGCCTTCTGTCCCATTTTACTTTTTTCTTTCAACTACATCTCCAAACTGGCTTAGTCTGAGTTTTGCGCTTCAATTGTTCATAGCCATTTATTAGCATTCGAATGGCCTCCTCCAATGATCTAGACTCATTGAAGTTGATCCTGTCTTTGAATGCAATCGGTAATCCAATAATGAACCTCTAAATCTTGGCCTTATCCTCCATGAGATAAGGCACATACCCCAGTAATTCAAAAAATCTTCTAGTGTATGCATCATCTATCATGGATCCGGTTAGTGTCAGTATATGCATACTTCCATCAGGGATCAAATCTGCTCTTTGCATTTTCATTTTAGGTGTCTCATACTAAGTTTTTGATCATTCCACTAGGTCATGCGAAAATGGTCCACTGATGCTTGTCTTCTTCTTCTTAGAAAATCAAATTTTCCCTCTTGAGGTACATTTGCTAAACCATCTCCATGTTGCATTCAGTTATGGTTTCAATTATGTTATTTTTAGAGTCAAGGCAATCATGTTCTCGTTAGCCCTTAGGGTCCATTTCTAAGGTCAAAAGCATAGTTCCAATGTAAATAAAAGGCAGCAAAGGTATGAGGAAGACCAATAAACAAAGATTAATTGGTAGCAAGTCATGGTTATTGTATAAAGTTCTTATTTCGCTGATGTAATTTTCATCTCAAAAACATGTTTTTGAGAAGAAAACAAAGTATTTTAGTTTGTTCATATTTTTTGATGTAATTCAAGTCATTTCATGTAATAAGTGTTTCCATAAGCTGCCCAAGCATTTCTCCTTGTTGCAAGAAATGAGCCATTGAAGAAATCAGCTCAATCAAAGCATCATCCACCTGAAAAGAGACAAAGGAAGAAAAGCATTAAACAGAGATTTGAAGACAAAGTAAAAGTTACAAACAAAAATTATAAAGTGGGTATTTTCCAAGGAAAAATCAAAATCATACTCTATATAAGACTTCAGAATCATTTTTCAAACTTCATCATGCTCATTTGACAAAGAGAGAGAAGGGAGTTTAAGCAAATTCGTGGCCAAAGAAACATTGGGCACTATGCATAGAGCAAGGAGCATTGCGCATAGGGAAAAATAGTCAGGCGCTGCGCATAGAGAAAGGAGTGTTGCGCGTAGGGAAAAATTGTGGAGGCACTACGCATAGAGAAGGGAGTGATACGCATACAACCAGCGTGTTGCGCATACAACTAGAGTGCTCATCATAGAGCCTGTGTGCCAGTGTAATTTTGCACGGTGCTGCGCATACAATAGGGCACTACGCACTTTTACAAGGCACTGCACATATGGCCAACAAACACCAAAACTACCCTAACAACAATCTAAATCACTCCTTTTTCTACTTAGAGCCTCTAAGAAAGTAAGTACACTCTTTAAACCATCCTCCCAACCCTCATTTCACGATTTTTGAGTTTGCTTGCTATATAAATTTTCAAACCCTAGGTTGTCTAAAAACCGTCCCTACTTACCATTTTCCTTCATTCCCACATCTTGTTGTCATATCCATCATTCCAACATCATATTGTCATATCCCTAAATATCATCCCTATTCCCTATTTCCTACTATCAAATACACTTATCCCCTATACCCTAATCCCCCAAACAAAATCCCTAAACCGCTACTTACAAAACAGTCCCTACTAAAAAATACCCCCCTCATAGCTCCCAACAGGGTAGTACTTCTCCTTGATGGCATCGCGGAATGAGTTCCAATTGGGTGTGGCTGAAAATAGTGAGCTTTTACTTTCATCCTTCTACTCATAGTAGGTTTCCCACTAGTCCTTGACATGCGGAGCTTCTTTGAGAAGTGCAAAAATTTCCTTCTAGCTGATTTGAAAATGAGATCTTAGATTAATTTTAAGGTATTACAGACTCATGTGCATGGATTTGCCTATATCACTTAGTGCAATAGATCGATAGGATTGCGAATAATATAAACAATGAGTAGTTAGAAAAACATAATAAACATACACATAACACAACCAAATAATCATGGAGTTCACCCAAAACTCCTGGGCTACGTCTCCTCATATAGCCTTCAGTGGTGACCTTTCTATTATGTCTTCAAGAGCAGAGTTTTACAAAATGTGAGCTCAAATTGAGTCTCACCACAACAGATGCAAAACATCAAGAGTTTAATTGAATCTCCCAAGTCTCTCTGAGTACATAGACTCTCCCTCTCGCTTTCTATCTCTGTCTTCTCTCTTCCTCAATACTGCCTGCCCTGTCTCTATCATTCTATGGATTTTAATCCAATTGGTGTTGGTCAGTTCGTTTTCCATTTCGGGCTCTCTGGCTTCCGACCTCTGTCTTCTCAATTCCCCTCTAAGTGTTAAACAATCCTTGTTAAACATCTTCAAGGATGGTGGCCACCTATTATGCAATGGAAGGGACTGATTACACGTTCGAATTCCAAAAGTAGTCGTTCTCTATTTACACAGAGAAACACTATAAAAATCCACCCAAATGCCTTTTATCAGGCTTGCAATATTATCAATTCTGCCCTAACTCCATTGGGTCCACCTTTAAATCGTTATCGCAAATCGCTTAGTCACAGTTTTCTTCATATTTGGCTTTATGGAAAAGCCCCAAGTACAAAGGAAAACCCGACAAAATGCTCCATATCAGACTTCAAATGTTATAATATCACATTCATAACCCTTTCAGGTCTACCTATATATCACAAGTCACACATTTCTTTTGGCTTCCGATCGTAGATGCGCCAATCGGCCTTATCAGCTATCGACGCATCGCATGGTCACTGGCCTCCTTGGCATCACCCGTTATAATGATGTGATGTGATATTGCGATATCACAATCGCATATCGTTGATCCTTCAGGGCATGATTAAGTATTTATATATATATATATATTAGCAATGTGATAACACGGTTGAATATGGACCGTTGATCTGTATGCTTGATTGATGGTCCTCGTTTAATTGTGATAATCACTATCGCACTTCCCATAAAGTTGCCTCTAATTGACTTCGCCTGCCACCGCCAATTGCGATATGCTGATCAAATCTGGAGCATTGATTGGCCAGATCCAACAGCTCCTGTGAAAAGTTTTTCAAGCCTCTGATAGACTCTGTTTTTGGCCATCTTTCATGTTTTTTCTCTCCCGATAGTGTAATCCGCCTTTTCGGAAGGTTCATCTTTTGCGATAGTTTTTATTTTTGAAGACTTAGAGGGTTTTTCGGATCCATTTTGGATCACACCTTCCCACTGAAAAGATATTGGACCACCAAAAGTTGGTTTTTAAGCATCAATCAAGTGAGGATACAACTTCCTCACTTGTCCACTTTTTATGCATCGTGCACTGCTTGGTTTTGAACCTTTGAGTCCAATTATGAGGTACTCAACATCCCCTCTACATGTAGTTATCACCTTCTTGTCCAAAACTGTGTCTTCCTGCAACTCATTGAGATATTCAAGAAATAGATCATCAATAGAGGCTACTGACTTTGCTCTTTGGGATCTTCAATCAATGAAGGTTCGCACAATCTCAAGCTTTCTACATTAATGACTGAATAGATATGCATGTAAGCTAGCAAATCAAGGCGAAAAGTGTTTTCACCAATTTTCTCAAGTATCTTGGAAGGCCCATACCTTATTGGTTTCAGCTTCTTACCTTCACCTTGCATTCTGTCTTTGCTGATGTACAACCAAACTTGATCACCGACTTGGAATCTATGCTCAGTTCGATGCTTGTCATGCCTTGCCTTGTACTTGGCCTGGCTTCTTTCCAGTTGTTCCCGTACTGCCTGGTGAATTTCCCGGATCTATTCAATGAACTTGGATGCTTTGTCCACATCACTGTGTCCATAAACTTATATGTCTTTTCCAAAGACAAAATCCAAGGGAGACTTTGGTGTAAAATCAAAACAAGTCTCAAAAGGAGATCTCTGAGTAGAAGAGTGCTTGGCTCGATTGTAAGCATGTTGCACATAACACAAATGTTCCTCCAAAAGCTTGGGATGCTTACTGTAATAGCCCCTGAGCAACTGGATCACTGTACTATTGACCACCTATGTTTGGCCATCAGTTTGTGGATGAAATGTTGTGCTCTTCTTCAATTTCCTGTTCATCAGTTCCCATAGACTTGACCAAAACTTCCCAATAAATCGGGAATATCGATTATATATAATGGAAGTGGGTAACCCAGAATGAACCCAGACATGCTAAAACAACAACTTCGTTGTTTGCTCAGCTGTAATCTACTTATTACAAGGTATTAAAATACATATTTTGCTGAACCTATCCAAAATAACATATGAATAATCATTACCTTTTCTAGATTTTGGCAATCCCCCAACAAAATCCATGGAAACACTTTCCCAAGGACGAGAAGGAATTGGAAGTGGAGTGTACAAGCCTATTTTTCTATTGTTGGGCTTGCTTTTAGCACACATGGTACACCCTTTAATATATCTAGAAATGGTTTCATGCATTCTTCGCCAATAACAGAACCTTTGCAGCTGTGCAACTATTTTACTTACACCAAAAAGACCTGATATAAGAGAAGTATGTGCTTCTCTGATTATGTTAACTCTTTCAGTTTGTGGAATGTGTAACTTTCCCAAGTGATACAAGAGTTGTTCCTTAACATAATAATCCAATTCTTCTACTTGTTTACCATGACTTAAAGTTACATATACATATTTAAAATCTATATCTTGAGCATATTTTTCAATGTATCTTTCATGCATTACTGAGTTATGCTTAAGTATAGTAGATGCATTTATGATCGGTCTGGATAACATATCTGCAAACTTATTGTGTATGCCCTTCTTATATCTGATTATAATATGAAACTACTGTAGAAAACCCATCCACCTATGGTGCCTTGATTGCTGCAATTTAGTTTTTGAGTGCAAATATTGAAGTGGTTGATGATCTATATGTATAATTGTTTCTTTGCCCATTAGGTAATGTTTCCACTTTTTCACACTCTGTACTAATGCATACAATTCTTTATCATATGTGGGATAATTAACTACTACAAAATTAAATGTCTCAGAATGATATCATATGGGTTTACCATGTTGCATCAACAATGCTCCCATGGCATAGTCACTGGCATTTGTTTCAATCTCAAATGGATGTTGAATATCTGGCAGTACTAGTACTAGTGCTGTACTAATTTTTTCTTTTAAGGTGTCAAATGCTTTCTGTTGTTTGCCTCCCCACTGAAACACCTTGTTCAATCCTGTTAAAGCATGTAAGTGAGCTGCAATCAAGAAAAAGTTAGCAATAAACTTTCTCCAATATTGTGCTGCTCCTAGGAAACTCCTATCCTCTATAGTAGATTTTGGTTTAGGCTAGTTCACAATGACTTCAACCTTAGAGGGATCTATCTTCAATTCACCACCCCCTACAATACGACCCAAATAATTTAAAGATGTTTTTACAAATTCACATTTTGATAACTTCATATAGAGATTTTCTCTTTTCAAAACATCTAAAGTTTGCTTTACATGCTTCAAATGTTCTTCCCATGTTTTACTGAAAACAAGAATGTCAGCTAAATATACAATCACAAAATCATCAATAAAAGGTATAAGTACACCATTCATAACTCTCATGAAAGTGGCAAGAGAATTAGTTAAGCCAAAACGCATAACTAGCCGTTGATACAACCCTTGCTTTGTTTTGAAAGCAGTCTTCGAAGCATCTTGTTATGCTACTCTAACCTGATGATAGCCATTATGCAAGTCTAACTTGGAAAAGTAAATTTCTTTTTTCAGTTGATCTAATAGATCATTAATGCAAGGAAGAGGATAACGATTCTTGATCGTTATTTTATTTAGTGCTATATAATCAATGCACATCTTCCACAAACCATCTTCCTTTCTCACCAACATGATTGGAGATCTGCATGGTGATTTTCTTGGTCTTATGAACCCTTTATCAAGTAGATCATGTACCTACTTCTTGGTCTCTGCATTCTCTAAAGCAGATAACATGTACATTCCGATGTTAGGCAATGGAGAATCTTGCTGCAAATGAATATCATGTACTATTTCCCATTTGGGTGGCAAAACTTTAGGTCCTTGAGATAGGATATCGTACTTTAAAACAACTTTAACTAAATCAACTTTCTTTTTCACATCACAACCCTCAAATACATTGGTTTAATCAGGGTTATTTTCCTTTACAACCATTAGTAAAAATTGCTTGCATGAATTTACAATTCTTTTCATCTGCCCAAATTTTATGAGAGAGTATTTATTTTTGAGTTTATAAGCTCTTACAATATATTCTATTCCATCTTTAGTGAGTTGATACTTATTTACAGTTCTATAGAAAATGGCTTTTCTATTATACAAGTAAGGACTTCCTAAAACAATACCACATATATCCAAGGGAACTATATCTAACTCAACCTCAACTACTAATGTTGACCAAATAGCAAACCTAAGTTTACATTGTCTTGTCACTTGTAGCTTTTCTTTATCACATACCCGACCTAATAAACAATGCTTCTTGTGAGGTGTGGTTAGTAATCCCAACTTCTTTACAATTGCTTTAGAAATCAATTTTACTTGTTATCCACTATGAAATAAAGTATCAATCTTTTGATGCTTGGAAATAACTCTAATATGAAAAAGCTCATGCCTTTTCCTCTCATTTTCTTCATTATCAATGGATTGTGTAGAATTACTTGTAGATGCTTCAGAATTTTTACCTTTCACTACAAGAAAAAGGGTCATTGGTGAGGGTCATGCTTGTGATGTACCTTTAAGGTATGTCACCAATGTCGCATATGGTGACGGTCTTTAAAAAAGCATTGTTGTAAGTGTATATTATGATGGTCCTTTAAAGTTTGTCACCAAAGCCATTTTCAATGACACTTTTGGTGAGGGTCATTAAAGGCCCGTCACTAATTCTCTCTTTGGTGACACTTTTGGTGAGGGTTGTTAAAGGCCCATCACTAATTCTCTCTTTGGTGACACTTCTAGTGACGATCTTTTATTGATCCTCACCAATGATCTTTTTGGTTACTTTTGGTGATGATTAATAAATGTTCGTCATCATTGATCATTCCAATGAGTTTTTGATTATGCTTCATTCCTGTGACGGACCTTTAAGGTCCATCACCAATGTCACATATGATGACAATATTTAAAAAATCGTTGTTGTAAGTGTATATGGTGATGGTCCTAAGGTTTGTCACCAAAGCCATTTTCAATGACACTTTTGGTGAGGGTCGTTAAAGGCACGTCACTAATTCTCTCTTTGGTGACACTTTTGGTGAGGGTCGTTAAAGGCCCATCACTAATTCTCTCTTTGGTGACACTTCTAGTGACAATATTTTATTGACCCTCACCAATGCTCTTTTTGGTTACTTTTGGTGACGGTAAAAAAATGTTCGTCATCTTTGATCATTCCAATGAGTTTTTGATGATGTTATGTACTTGTAACTATATTTTTTGTCAAAATCTAATGATTTAATACGATTGTCCTAGTGTCATTTTAATTATGTGTCCAAGGCCATAGTGGTTATAGTTAGTCAATTTGGTAAGAAGTAATTAGTGTGTATCATTTCCCTCAAGTCATAAGAATATATTTTTCCTATTAGTGAACACACAATTCATCTCTATTAGGTTTATTCTCTAGCAAATTCCCTTTAGATAAAGTTCCACTAGTGTGTGTAGGAACTATATTATATAATACATAATCATGATCTATCAATTTTATTAATGAGAGAGACCTAACACTCCTCAAAACTCATGGCACACCTTAACATGCTTTGGAACACACTAACATTCCTTGTCACCTTGCATGTCTTGGAACATCTTTGTACTTGGAACATATTTGTACCTAGAACATCTTTCCATGACTAGGATGCCCAAGCACATGTTGGCATGCCCTAGCATCGAATAACACTCCCCTAGCATGTGTTGGCATGCCCTGTAGTCCCTAGAATTCCTTGGAAAACCTTGGCATAATATTGCATTGGCATACATTAGCACTTGGCACACATTGGCACTTGGCACATATTGGAACATATTATTAGTGTGCCTAGCATTCCCCTTTTGAAAAAGATAAAGTCCTGACTTATTAACCCTCTTATGTGTTCATTTCCTTGCATTTTAGCTTGGTTATTCCTTTTATTGCCTTGAAACTCCTTGATGCGTATTGGCATACTCTGGGACTATGCACATCCTAGCATGTCTTAACACCTGACATGTCTTAGCATACCTTAGCACCATTTGGAACATGTTAGTAGACCCTAGAACTACCTAGAACACTATAGCACTTCTTGACATGCCTTGATATTCCTTGGAATGCCTTACCCGTGCTTGGAATACCTTGTCACTCCCTCCTTCGCATGACAACTATCACTTGTTGACACTGCCTGACACACCCTCATATTCATTCACTTCCATGAATTTTGACCTAGTGCTCCCTTGTGTTGTCCTAGTACTCCCTAACACTCCTCAACATGCATCGGCACTCTCAAGCATACCTTAGCACTCTTCGACATGGTCTACCACTTTATAACATGCATCACACTCCCTGACACACATTGGCATTTGGCACGTTTTGGCACTTGGCAAGTCTTAGCATGATTGGCATGTGTTGCGATGACTTGGTATGCTTTGGCATGGTTTAATGTTAAATTTATTTGAGATTAATTATTGGAAACTAGATGAGAAGAAATAAAGGAAGATTTGGCACATAGAATGCACTGACACTTGGCACTTGGCACCTATTGGCACCTAGTGTTGGTGTGCTTAACATGCCCCTCATGGAAAAGGTAAATTGATGACTTATTAACCCTATTATGAGTTCATTTCCTTATATTACTTTAATTGGTTCCTCCCTTTTGTTGCCTTAACAGACATTGTCATGCATTATCACACCCTTTCACATCTTGGCATGCATTAACACTTGGCACATATTAGCTTTTTTGACATGCCTTCGTACTATCTTAAACATGTTAGCATGCCCTAGCATTCCATAACACTCCTTAGCAGTCATTCCTTCACAGCTAGGATTAAATTTTTCCACGACTTGGGAACCCTAAATCCCTAGAACACCTTGGCACTCCCTAGTTGTCATGCCCTCATAGATAACCTTACTTTTTTTGTGACTTCGGAACCCAACCAATTCATTAGAAAAACAATATTCTGCCCAACCCAAAGTCTCCCTTTCTATGAAATTGCTTTGTCGACCCCTTATCACAACCATAGGCTTGCCTCCTACATGTCCTATTCTGAACTTCTCCTAAAACACTTCATCCTTGGGACACCTGGAATTCACTAGCACTCCTTGGCACACACTTTTATTCATTCATTTCCAAGCATTTTGACCCAGTTCTCCCTTGTGTTCCCCTGACACTCCCTAACACTCCTCATTATCCATTGACACTTGCTACCATGTGTTATCGCACCTTTTCATTCCTTGGCATGCCCTAGTACTCCTTAGCTATCATGCCCTCACAACCACCCTTACTTTTTTTGAGACTTGGGTACCCAACCAAGTCCTACCTTGACTACAACAAATTAACCAAGCTATAGTTACTAAAACTAGACTATGCCTTGTTTACCTAAGAACTTCCTATAACACATCTTAGGATACTCATGTCCAATCTCAGTGCACCCCACTTAAAAAGTTACCAAATCAAGGCTCACATCCAACCATGCTGATAAAACAACTAGGAAACATAGTTTACATTTTGACATGCCATAGCACCTGGCATGTCTAACAATCCCTTAGCTTTATGTGGCATGTGTTAGTATCCCCTGCATTTCATCGCATGCTTTTCACTCCATAGCACACCCTAGCACTCCTTGACATGGCATGGCACTCAAACATGCCTTAGCACTAACTAGCATATAACCTTGTCACTCCCTCCTTATAACACTTGGAACTCATTGACACTCCATATCACACACTCTTATCTCTTCATTTCCATGCATTTTGAACTAGTTCTCCCTTGTGTTTTTGTGGCACTCCCTAACATTCATTGGAACACATTGGCACACCCTGGCACCTGACACATCTTGGCGTGTTGCCCTAGAACTCTTGCATTCCTTGGCACTACCTATCATATCGTGTCACTCCCTCCTTACCACACCTAGAAATCACTAACACTCCCTGTCACACACTCTTATTCATTCATTTCCATGTATTTTAAACTAGTGATCCCTTTTGTTTCCTTGGAACTCCATAACACTCCCTCGCATGCATTGGCAAACCCTAGCACTTGGCACATCTTGGCATGTTTCCCTAGCCTTTGGCATGCCTTAGCACTACCTACCATACCTTGTTACTCCGTCATCACACCTGTATCTCACTGACACTTCCTATCACAAAATGTTATTTGTTCATTTTCATGCATTAATTTGACCTAGTGCTCATGTGTGTTTCCCTGGCACTCCCTAACACTTCTTAGCACATGTTGACACACCCTAGCACCTGGCACATATTGGTTGCATGTCGCCCTAACAATATAGCATGACTTAGCGCAACCTAGCATACCATGTCACTCTCTCCTTAACACACTTGGAACTCCCTGTCACACACTCTTATTCATTAATTTCCATGCATTTATACCTAATGCTCCATTATGTCATCCTTGCACTCCCTAACACTCCTTATCACACATTGGCACACCTTGGCGCTTGGCACATCTTGGTATTTTTCCCTCGCATTCTAGCATGCCTCAGCATGGCATAGCATACCTTGTCACTCCCTCCTTAGCACACCTGGAACTCGCTGACACTTCATTTCCATGCATTTGAAACTAGTGTTTCCTTGGCACTTCACCCTAACACTCCCTAGCATGCATTCACGCCACACCATGGCACCTGGCACATCTTGGCATGCCTTAGAAGTTGGCTTGTCTTAGCATGCCTAACATGCCTTGGAATTGTCTATCATGTGTTAGTACTTCTTGGAATTCCCTAGCACACCCAAAGTGTCCCTTTGTCAGAAAATGCATTGACCACACCTTATAGCTGTAAACATAGGCTTTCCTCCTACAATTCTTATTATGACCTTCTCCTAACACACTTTGTCCTTGAGACACCTGAAATTCGTTGACATTCCTCGGCACACACACTTATTTGTTCATTTCCAAGTTTTTTGATCCAGTGCTCCCTTGTGATGCCCTAACACTCCCTAAGATTCCTCAACATGCATTGGAAATTCTCGACATGTGTTAGCATGCCTTTTAATTCATTAGCATCCCCTTGCACTCCTTACTTGTAATGCCCTCACAACTACCCTTATTTTTTTTTGGACTTGAGTAGCCAACCAAGTCTTGCCTCGACTACAACAACTTGACAAATTTACAATTACTACAACTGGACTATGCCTTGTTCACCTAAGAATTGATTATAACTCATGATAGGCTACTCATGTATAATTTCAACCTATCCTACTTAACAAGTTACAAGTTAGCATGTCAAGGCTCACGTCCAACTGTGGCCATAAAATAACTAAGCAACATAGTTTACAACTTGACATGCCATAGCACCTAGGACATCTAACAATCCCTTGGCACTATGCGGCATGTGTTAGCACGGCCTACATTACTTGGCATGCTCTAGAACTCCCTAGCACTCCCTGACATGCCTTGGAAATCTAGCATGCCTTGGCACTGCATAGCATATAACCTTTTCACTCCCTCCTTAACACACCTAAAAATCACTAATACTCCCTATCACACACTCTTATTCATTCATTTCCATGCATTTTGAGCTAGTTACCCCTTCCGTTTCCATGGCACTCCCTAACACCCCCTGACACCTAGCACAAATGCCAATTTTCTTATTCTTGGCTATGGTGTTCTTATTTTATACATGTGACCCTTGACTATGCCATGAAATCCTCCAAAATATTCTTAAAGGATGGGAACTCCTCTTCATGCATGAAGCTAGTGGAATATGATAAGTTATCCAAAATGCATCCAAATATGTAATTTGTGCCTTGGGAAATGTGAAATGTACCCTTGGTGGAAAAATATGCATAAGTATTTGTGACAAAGTGGCCTAAATGTGAGATGTTTTCCACTTTTCAATTGTGCCTCTTCTCGATGATGAAATTGAAAACCTAGTTGTGCAAGGCTCACAAAGTGTCATTTTGCGTCAACTCAAGGTTGTTGCCATTGTCACCTCAGCAACAAAATATTTTAGTTTGGATTAATTAGTAAATCCTAGGGGTGTCCCAAAGCACAAATTTATGGGGTCTTTTATGTGACTGGATCACTAGCATTGAAAACCATCTTTACATTGGATGGTTTAACATCTTGATGATCCCTGTCCTATTGAACACAACTTTTGCATTCATTATTGCTTTCATCACAACACCTCCAGTAGATATTCATGGTGTTCATGGGCCTATTTCTAGTTGTGATAAGGGGATTAGGGGCTTCCTTATCACAACCTGTCACCCCTAATGTGTTTAATCCATTAGCCAAGGGGGGCCAAGGGGGTAGTCTTAGGGGCATTGGGACCGCATTTGGGGGTTCATAACATTATGAAAAGTGGAATGGCTTGTCGAAAACGGTTGTGGGGGGGTATGTTATAATGTATTGAATGAGGAAATAGGACACAAGGGTAGCATGGATGGTAGAAATCGGAGGTAAAATCATGGTTTAATAAGATCTATAATACTAACATTATAGAATGAGAAGGGGGCTTAGGATTTAATTTGATAGGATCTAGGGGACCTAGAGGGAAGGTAAAAAGAGAAATTGATAAGGGAACCCCCAATAGTGGTGATAAAGGGATTAAGAGTCTAATTATCAAAAACCATAATCCCTTAACCCATAATCACTAAATTCCCTATCCCCTTAACCCCCAATCCATAATCCCTTAACCCCTACACTCACAACTCATTATTGCTTTCATCACAACACCTCCAGTAGATATTCATGGTGTTCATGGGCCTATTTCTAGTTGTGATAAGGGGATTAGGGGCTTCCTTATCACAACCTGTCACCCCTAATGTGTTTAATCCATTAGCCAAGGGGGGCCAAGGGGGTAGTCTTAGGGGCATTGGGACCGCATTTGGGGGTTCATAACATTATGAAAAGTGGAATGGCTTGTCGAAAACGGTTGCGGGGGGGTATGTTATAATGTATTGAATGAGGAAATAGGACACAAGGGTAGCATGGATGGTAGAAATCGGAGGTAAAATCATGGTTTACTAAGATCTATAATACTAACATTATAGAATGAGAAGGGGGCTTAGGATTTAATTTGATAGGATCTAGGGGACCTAGAGGGAAGGTAAAAAGAGAAATTGATAAGGGAACCCCCAATAGTGGTGATAAAGGGATTAAGAGTCTAATTATCAAAAACCATAATCCCTTAACCCATAATCACTAAATTCCCTATCCCCTTAACCCCCAATCCATAATCCCTTAACCCCTACACTCACAACTCATAACCCATAAACCCCTTGACTCATTAAATCTTAAGACACTAACCCCTAATCTATAATATTCCATGAACCAGCTCCTAAGCCATAACTCCTTATCCTCTTAATATGTGACCCTTAACACCTCACCCTTCACCGCCTAAAAACCTTAACTGCCAACCCCTTAACCACTAACATCTAAATCCCCTAAATTTTAATCCCTTAACCTCTAAACTCAATTGTGTCAATGTAGAATAATATACATAAGAGAAAAAATAATGATATTATCCACACCAATGCTTGAAATAACCTTAAATTAGCAATGAGTGGTGATCCAGGGGGTGAATTTGGGGCACTATTAAAGTTACATCATATTTAAATTCCTTTTACATTGTGAGGTTGTTCTCCAATAGGGTTGAAACATCATCATATGCAAGCAAGACAAATTTTTGTTTGGGAGCGATTAAATTTGTAACATAATTCAAGTGGATTACACCTCTAATGTAAATTACATCATTGCATTTTTGTGTTAGGTTGTTAGAGAGGTTATTTATAGACAATACGTTCAATGTACTTAGACTTCATCATTTTAGGGCCTCGACTCTAACATGGATTTGTACCAGGAACACTTCATGCAAATGAAAGGGGGCCTTTTTGTGTAACCACATATGCATAAGAGCATCAAATGTTGCCCTTAAGATCCCCCTTGGTGCATGCAAAGGGGGTGTGCATTCGCATTAAGTAGAAACTAATCATAATTACCTTCCTCTTCTTAATAACATCTGCTAGCTTTTCCATATACACGGGATACTAGAATTAAAGGATCACCTCATCTGTAGATGCCCCCATTTATTATGACATTCAAGGGATGTTCTATTGTCTTTATCAACATTTGGATGGGTCATTATCTACATTATTTAAATACATGTATATAACTTTTTATGAGGGATTTCCTTTGATTTGGATCTTTATATAAGGCCTCATGTGGCCTTCCCTATAAAACTCTTCCAAAGGGATCACCTCCTTCCATGTTGTCTTGCCTACTTAGGGCCAAATTGAAAAACCAAGATTCAAACTTATTCAACTACCAAATTAGTGAGGCATCATACCTCTTCTTGACCTTGGCCTCAATGAGACATATTTCTTCAGAGATACTTTGAGGAGTTCCCACCATAGATCACAAGTTGGATGTCATGGGATCTGTTACCCCATTTTCTATTTGGGCTTTTATAGGATATTTTAAAATTTTGATTGTGTTAAATTTGGCAACTAGGGCTAAAGTCCACCTTGAGATAGCTCATTTGATGGATATGATGATTACAGTAAATTCCTCTTTTCGATAGGACTAAAATTGATATAAATATCATCTCATTTAGACAAGCGGAAATGTGGATTTTGAACACATGTAGAAATTGTGTCCCAAATCTGACAAATGATGGATAAGTGTAGGCGAGAGCGTATGAGTGTTTCCACATCCAATCTGGGGGTCGATTCCAATCTTAACAGAGGGACCATTGCTTATCCTCTAGGTCAATCCATCCCATACATAACTTGTTGTATTTAGTACCACCCGCTAGACAGTGGATATGTTGTTCCTATCCCATGTTGGTAACCTGATCCAGTCAAGTAGATGTAATGGGGAGATTTAATTCTAGTATATAACCTATGTTCATAGGTTCTTGGATGATAAAATATTCCAGCCCATTTTGACTACCAGAGCACTAGCAAAATAATAAAGATTTTTAAGTCGCCATCCGCCCCATTTCTTTGGAAGTGTGATCCTGTCTGAGCGAACCCAAGCAAGGGTGTGTCCACTCTGTTTACCCCTCCAAAGGAATTTGTAGCATAATTGTTGTATTTTATGGATGATTCCCTTAGGTATCCAAGCTAAACACATCTAGTAGACAAAAGTGGCCTCCAAGACAGCTTTGATGAGAGTCAGTCTACCAAGGCGAGACAACCACCTATGATGCCAGATATTTAATTTTCTTTCAATCTTGGCAACCATCCTGACCCAATTTACAATCTGATAGCTCGATGGTTTCAATCTGAATCCTAGATATTTGAGTCCCTCCTCATTGATAAAGGGAAAGTGCAGTAAAGCAGAATGGATCTCATTCTAGCTACACCCATAAATGGATAGAGTAGATTTTTGGTTGTTGCAGTGCATCCCAATAGCATGGAAAAATAAACAGAATGCATCAGAAAAAGTTGTAGAATCCCCAAGGGATCCATTCAGAAAAATAAGAATGTCATCAACAAATAAGAGATGTGTGAGAATACAAACGTTTCTGATCTTGATGCCCTTCTATCTACCCTACAATCGGTCGACCGTGATGAGTCAGCTCATGCCTTCCATGATCAATAGGAAGAGTAGGAGCGAGAGTGGACATTGTTGTCCCAATCCTCATTCTGCATGAAAGAAAGAGGATGTAGATCCATTGATTAAAACACCATAAGATACGTTGTTAATGCAACACATAATCCATTGAATGAATAGTAGAGGAAAGCCAAGATGTGTAAGAAGCATTTGAATGTAAGCCAACAAGTGTGGTCAAATGCTTTTTCCAAATCAATTTGAAGTACCATCCCTTTAAGGTTCTTTGATTTGATAGAGTGAAGTGCTTCTTGTGTAGTGCCCACTACTTCATGAATTTGTCGATGGTTAAGGAATGCAAATTTCTCCGAGGATATATGCTAAGATAGGATGGGTTTGAGCTGATTTGAAATGATGTTAGCAATGATCTTGTACATAAAGTTACATAGGGATATGGGTCTATAATCATGAAAACTCTGTGGGTCATCCAACATGGGAATGAGAGTGATAAATATTGAATTGAAAGCATCATACATTCGCCCAGTAGCCCGACATTCTTTGATGATCTAAAATAACTCTTATCCAATTATATCAAAGAATAGTTGTTGTTCCCTTCAAGGAACAACTGTCGTTCCCTTCAAGGAACAACTATCGTTCCCTCTAAGGAACAAGAGTCTTGTCTGTATTTGGTTTCGTGATGTTCCCTTTAAGGAACAGTTGTTGTTCCCTCTAAGGAACAGCTGTTGTTACCTCTAAGGAACACTAGTTTCATTTGAATTTCTTTGTCCATTCTTCCTTCTAAGGAATATTTGTTGTCCCTTCTAAGGAACCGTTGTTGTTCCCTCTAAGCAACAGTGGTTCCATGTATTACTTTTCTGATGTTCCCTCTAAGGAATAGCGATTCAACGCATCTTTGTTTTCCTGCTGTTCCATTTAAGGAACAACTGTTGTCTCCTCTAAGGAATAGTTGTTGTTCCCTTTAAGGAACAACAAGCTTGCATCTAATTTTTTTCTTCTTCTTTCTTTTCACTATTCCTGATAAGGAACAACTGCTATTAGCTCTAAGGAACAGTTGCTCTTCCTGATAAGGAATAGTAGTTTTGGTGCGCACTTTTTCTTTTTGTTGTTCCTCTTAAGGAAAAGTTGTTGTTCCCTCTAAGGAACACCACTTCTATGTATATATCCTTTTGTTGTTCCCTATAGGGAAAACACCATTTGCATATATTTTTCATTTGTTGTTCCTTACAGGGAGCAGCTGATGTTCCCTCTAAGGAACAACACCCTTTTTGTGTGTCTTTTCTCGTTGTTCCCTATAAGGAACAACACTCTTTGTGTGAGGTTTTCTTTAGGAAAGAAGCACTTTTTGAATATTATTTCACTCTTTATGATCCTCTATAGGGCAAGTAAATAAACATATATGTAAGGATACAAAATTTGAAGTCTAGTAGAACAAGCAAATCGAATATTATTATCTTGAATGATATTGCTTGGTATTGATCGAAAAAGGGAAGGACACAACCATCTATATCACTTTATTGTCCTTATCCTCACTATAAATCGAATTGATTGATTATTTCTACCATGTTGGTTCTTCCCTAACCCCTATAATTCTCTTTGACCATTATCATCAAATAAGGTTAAGGGCACATTTTCTTTTCTATTGATATGTTCAAACTTCTTCCACCATCCCTACTCTTAAGGAGTGTTGAGCCACCCTCTACATATATAATAGGAAATGTTATCTAAAAATAAAATAAAATACATACATACATACATACATACACACCACACACACAACAACAACACACACACACACACATATATATATATATTATATATATAGTAATATATAAATATATATGGTTTACTAACAATTTTATAATTTGTCAGATAGAGGATAGGGGCTCTCATCATGAGCCAGCTTACCATGATCATAAGGAAGCAACAAAGTGGCATTCCCACTATGGCCACCACACCAAGGATATGATCCAATGGATGCATCAGAAAAGCAAAGTCCTTGGAACAGGAGGTTTCATCACGAGCCAGCCTGTCCACCTTTCACCAACGACAATGTGTTCATCTACTTAGCAAGTTAGCACATTGATCTCTACTTTGACATCATGATGCACTTTCCTATATATACATAGAGGATCATGGTTCCAAAGGGAAGCAACTATGTAAAGGTTATAAACCCCTGTGGTCAACAGAAGCTCTATTGATGGTATTGGAGTCATATTTTCAACATCAATAGTTATTATAACCCACTTTTCTTATTCTTTATCTTTACTACAAAGAGATTATTTTCCTAATCTATTTTTGAACCTTTATGCATGCGATATATTCTAAAAATCAATCATAGTAGTTTAAGTGGAATAATGACCGCAAAGCATATTTCCTACATCAGATGTCCTTTTTCCCTTTTCGAATCGCTCCACAATGTCTCCACACTTATTCATAATTTTTGTTCTATGCATTAATTTCAGCACCTCAATATCTTTTGTGATCGTATCATAAATATACGTACCTTGCCATTTTTACCACCCCTGTACTTTGCTGCCAGCACGTCATTCCTTCATTCAATTGGTCGAAGGCAACCTATCATTTTTAAGGGGGACGACGAGTAACCTCCAGTATAGTTATGCAGGCATGTCAGTCCTTTATTCGATTGTGTAGAGCAATTCAACATCCCATGATTACGAGGTATGTGGTACAATAGCAAGTCTTAGAATAACAATATTTTTTCCTATAAAGTATCATTTGAAATAACCATTATAACAACTTACTATTCCATAGCTTGGTTTTTTCTATTGCTACAACATTTCTGCTATACTAACGGTTTGTAGGATCCAGGGAGTATGGGAGGAAGAACAGTGTGAAGGGAACCATTAATACTAGCTTTTTTTGATGTAGACAAAAAAATTCTAGCTCAAGCTTGCTGGATAACATATTTCACATGATTGCAGAAACCCAACAAAGCAACTGCTATTGAATTCTTACAGAATTTACAGAATGAACAATCTATGATAAGAGGGAGGCAAATTATAGTGACAGACATAGTAATAGATGAATTGTCTAGATTACCAACAGAGGGACCCATATGGGCTAATAAAAGATTAAGGTTGTAGGATGCCATTGCAGTCTTTCAAGATGAGAGACAAGACCTGATTGTCAAAGGAAAAGGAGTTCAACCTTCATCCCTTGTAGAACCGTGGGTAGAAGTGGCCAGAGTCGTGAAGAGGTACATCACATGTGATGAGCGAAAAGACATGATAAGGCCACATCAACTTAAACTATTAGCAGTTCTGAAACAAAAATGTTCTGTAAATTTTCCTGCGTATTTGAATTTATTATTGCATGACACCGCTCGAAGCATAAAAAAATCCCGGCATATAGAAACTGTTGTGGGCCACCATTGCTTCATTAGGTTGATAGTAAGCTACAACCTTGCCCAGCAGCAATCAAGTTGGGAGGAATTAGTATTTTCCATTGAAGGGGGTCTGGCTCTACCTGTGCCTAACCTCGTTCCGAAAAGAAAACGGCCTACCCTTACAACCACTATTCCCCAAAAACGTATACATTCCTCTAGGGTGATGCCAAACTTAGAGATTCCGCTAGGGTGAGGCCAAACTTAGGAGTAGCCTTAAACCCCCACGACAGTATAATCACCCTATGGAATTGTCTAGGTTGGAAAGTGAACAACAATTGAAAATAGAAGGCTAGGAGAACCCTGAGTCAGATCATGAGGAAGAATTAAGGCATTCTGAAGAAGAAGAAAGAGATGAATTAGAACCCCTCTCAACATCAAGTCCCCCAAGTGACTTATTGCATGATTTTTATTTTTTTTGTAAGCTGAGGTGGGACTCTTTCTATTACTTTATAGAAAATAAAACAGTACATAGATCCAGAACAAAATAACTCGCCCGCATGGGGAAATCGAGTATTTAAACCATCTAAAGTTTTTAAGAGCCGACCAAAAATAAAGGGCCCAGAGTCTGAAAATCTTAGCAAGATGGACTAAACAGTCTTGATTACTTCTAATCCTACTAATCTGCATAGAAATATTCCCTTTATATAAAGCATGCATGAAACTATAACTAGCAAAATTATGTATTTTCCTATACATATCTGAACTCAGACATCTTCAGTTACAGGTTGCTAGTTTGCTCCACCATCTGCGCCTTGGTGATCTCCCTTCAACAGCTGATGTAATTCCTCCAATTTCTCCTCTTATCTTTCTAGAGCAATGTGAATGAACCTCAGTTCCCTACACATCTCTGGACCTCCCTGCGCTATTTCCGCCATTTCCGTAGCAACTTGCTCAAGAGCTTTTGCCAATAACCTTTTCATCACCCAATACATGTGGAGCGATTGCTTGAACAGAGACATTCTGCCCCTAGTGTTACCTAGGTCCTGCAATAAGAATTCCCAATCCTTCATTTCTTCGTCAGATTGGCCTTGTAAAGACTCCTCCTCCAGGTGTTGTATAATTCTTCTGACCTCTGGGTTTGTGTTTTGCTAGTAATCTCTCTCAGCGTGGTGGATTCTCTGTTCTATCGAGCTTCTTGCTTTTTTCCCGGGAGCCGTTTCCTGCGTGGAATTCTCCCCTCTGTCGCCTACGTTCCTCCTCTGCCTCCGACCCCACATACCTCCCATGGCTGCTCTATTCCCCGAAGCCTTAACATTTCTCTTCCTGTCGTATCTCCTAACTCGTTCCTCCGGAGGGGCAGGCTGCTCCCCTTTCACCTGCTGGTGCCTAGCACCAGTAACGTTGCCTTGGGCTATATACTTCCTGTGAGATTCACACCAGGGGTCGGCGTCTGCATGGTCATCTTCAATCTCAAAAATTTCAATTGGGAGCTCCTCATTTGTAGTAGTCTTGCCTTTCCTATCCCTATTCTTGTCCGCTGTGCTCTTCGGCTCCTCCGTTGCCCTAGATTTCATCCTAGTCTCCATGGTAGCTCGAATAATGCCACGAGATATGCTCTAGTGCTTGTGGGGGATAATTATACCTCGCTGGATTGTTCCTATCCCGCTCTCTGCGCTCTGAGTTAGGAAAAAGTAGAACTGCGGCTTTTTCTTGCCAGTCTGAGATTTAATAACATTGCTACCGTCGAAGAACGCGCCTGAATCGGTATTATACTACCGTCGATTATTAATCGGGATGTTGCCTCTCCTGTCCATCATTCCCGGATTCAAGGTTACCGTCAGCAGATCTGACAAGCTGCTCCATCCTCCTCTCCGATCGGATGCATTAATTATCTCACAGTGGTAATGATCCTGAGCTTGCTTCCTCGCACGCCTTCGGTGAGCCGTTCGGTGCATTCCCATCAAATCACTCTTCTGTCCCAACTGGCCTGCATTCATGAATCGGGATCTTCCATCCTCTTCACCTGTCCAACTCATTTCTTCTGACGTTCTTGCGTGTTGCCTGCGCATGATCCTCATTAATAATCGTTGCCAAATCTAGCCAATCCCTGTTGGCGCCAATCGATTTTCATTGGCTGTCTACCTTGCTGTCCCATCATTTACAGCCCCAATTTGCCAGGAAGTTGGCCGCGAGATTCCCATTTCTCCTAACATGGCAAAATACTTTGTAGTCAATCCTTCTTAGCAACCTTGCAATCGCCTGAACAATTCCGACTGTCCTCCAACTGCTTGTTATTCGTTCCCAATCTCTACCATTGCTAAGTTTCTTCAAAATATCAATCGCCATCTGAGAGTCACCAACTATTTCCAGGCTTGTATAAGCATTTCTTATTGCAATCCTCAGCCCCTGGTGGATTGCCCAAAGTTCCGCCTCATTATTCGTCATTTCCCCGCCCCATTCCGCATAAATCCACCTTACCTATTTCTGACTATCGCGAAAAATACCTCCGAAACCAGCATTGCACAGATTTCCCTTCGATGCTCCATCGAAGTTTATTTTCATAAAGTTATCTCTGGGATAGATAAAGATGTCAGGATTTTGGATTCGATCATTATGCCTGCTACTATGTTTCTGAAAAACCATCTCATATTTTAAGTTCAGGCTGTTCAGAATCATCACCTCTGTGAGGTTCGCTTTCCAATCCTCCTCATCCCATTTCTCCGTTAATATTATTTCCCTCACTGAGATGACCGCCCGTTTCCATACAATTTCTGGATCTTTGGCTTTGTCCTGAAAGATCCGATGATTCCTTTCTTTCCAGACCATCCAAAGAACGAAACCTGCAATAAGATCCCAAGCTCTTCTAACAACTTTGCATTGAAATTTCTCCTGATTCCGGTGGAAAATGATTGCATTGATGTCTCTGAGACCCATCTCCGGTTTGCCAAATATCTTTCTTGTATCCCTCCATACTTTCTTAGTGAATGAGCAGTTAATCAGGAGATGGGATCTGTTCTCTTCTGCATTTTTACATAGACAACATCTTGAAGGTCCGCTGAACCCTTTTTTTGAATTCTGTCCTAGGTTAAAATCTTGTTCTTGGCTACAAGCCATAAGAATAAGGAAACTTTCGGCCACCATTTACTACCCCATATAGTTTTCCAATCTAGATTCTCCACATCAATAGCCTATGTCTCAGATAGATAGTAGGCCTCTTTAACAGTGAAGGAACCTTTCATGGAATTCCCCCATCTAAGAATGTCTCTACCCTCGTGGGATTTAATTTTCCTGGACTCCACCTCCTTCATGTATGCTTCTTGTTTCTCTTGTATTATATCGCATTCCCATTCACTCGGATTTGTCCATTTTCTCCATATTCCATCCAGTTCATTCTCTTTCCAATAATCTTTGACATGGTTTCGATTTCCCCCTATTTTTTCTTGTAACTGTTGGATCGATTGAATTTTTCTCATTTTTTCCTTCTCCTGCCATTTTTCCTCCCAGAAATTGGCTTCCCCTCCACCTTGGATTTCCCAAAAAATATGGTTTTCAACAATATCTCTGTTCTGTCGGGCTAGGTCCCAGATTGTTGAACCCTTGGGGGTTTCCCTCTGCCTTAAAATGTCGACTGATGAGTTTGGCATGTTGTATTTGCATCTCCAAATGAATTTCCACAGGTCGTTAACCCCCCTTAGCCAACGCCACCAAAGCTTTGCTCCTAACACCTTGTTAAGTCTTTCCGGGTCACGTAATCCCAAACCTCCTTTTTCCTTCCTTTCTGTTAGGTGATTCCAAGAAACAAGGGCCCATTTTTTCTGATGATTCGTTCCTCCCCAAATAAACTTTCCCATGATTTCTCTAATTTTTGAACAGATACCTAAAGGCACTGCCATTATCGACAGGGGATATATTGGAATAGCTTGAAGGACGGATTTCACCAACACTATCCTCCTCGCCATATTCAGGGTTCTAAAAGCCCAATTCGCAACTCTGTTACTCATTTTGTCCAAGATTCCTTGCCAGTTTTTCAATCTTTTGGAAGTAAAGTCCAGCATATTCCCCAAGTATTTCATTGGCAACTCTCCTCTTCTGAAGTCCAGCAGTCTTATGAGATGAGTTTTAATCTGTTCCATTGTGTTGAAAATAAATACACAAGATTTGTCTCTATTGATCTCCAGTCCAGAGGCTTCTGTAAATAAGTCCAAAATCTTCTTCAGTTGTCTCACTTCTTTCACAGTTGGTTCCCCGAAAAGCATAATATCATCAACAAATTGCTGATGAGTTAGAGGCAACTCATTACCCCATAGATTCAAGCCCTTGATTTTCTTCGCTGCCCATTCCTTCTTAATGTATCTACCAAGGCCTTATGCTGCCAATATGAAGAGAAACGGAGATAATGGGTCTCCCTGCCTGATTCCTCTAGACGCATTAAAAGTTTTTGAGGGAATTCCATTAACGAGTATGGAGAAGATCAGGGATGAAATTAGACTATGAATCTACTTTACCCATCTCCTACAAAAGCCAAAACTTTCCAGAACCTCTCCCAAATATATCCAGTTCAGTCTATCATAGGCTTTCGACAGGTCTAATTTAATCATCATACCCTTTTGATTTTTCATTTTTAGAGAATGGATGACCTCTTGGGATACTGCTAGACCATCAAGGATTTGCCTACCTTCTACAAAACCCGTTTGTTCAGGAGATATTAGCTTATCCAACAGAGGTTTCAATCTTTTATCAATCGAGGATGTTATTATTTTATATAGGACATTGCATAATGCTATAGGTCGAAACCCATTAGCATCTTCTAAGTTATCATTCTTAGGAATCAAAGCATAGAAAGTGGAATTAATAGTGGGCCATACCTTCTGATTCATCCGGGATTCTTCTATTAGCTCTAGGATTTCTCTTCCCAGAAAATGCCAGCTCGCTTGAAAGAATTCAATCGTGAAGCCACCTGGGCCTGGAGCAGTACCTTTTTTCATGGATTTAACAATTTCTTCTACCTCCTCTAAATTAGCAGCTCTCATCAAAGCATTATTTTGTTCTGTAACTAATCGAGGGATGGCTGAGCATATTTTCTTTATAGCTTCCGATCTGTCTACTGATGGTTCAGCTAAAATATCTTTGTGATTGTCCACCATCACCTGTTCAATCCCTTCTTGTTCCACTACTCTCACTCCATTCTGATCTTTGATGGACAATATCATGTTTCTTTGTCTATGTTGGATCATTGCCTGATGGAAAAGTTTAGTGTTTCTTTCCCCTTCCCTTAACCATTTTATTCTTGATTTTTGCCTCCACAACACTTCTTCTTATTTCCGCCTTTCCTCAAGTTTTCCAAGAATTATCCCCTCCTCTCTAACGCTTTCCTCTGTCCTACCTTCTATGATTATCTTCTGTTGCAACGATTCCATTTCCCCTTCCAATTTTTGTTTTTCCTCCAAAATATTACCAAACTCCTCCTTGTTCCATTTCTTGATTTTCCCTTTCAATTCTTTAAGTTTTAGTTGGAATGTATGGATCTTTCCTTTACCCTGTGCTGAACTCTGTGTCCACCATTCTTCCATCTTCTTAATAAATCCCAGATCTCTTAACCAAAATGATTCAAATCTGAAGGGTCTCCTTCCACAATTCTTTTTAATATCTACCTCTAGTCTGATAGGCCAATGATCGGAACCAAGGCAAGGCATGATCTTTGCCTCAATGAAAACATCCTTGTTCATAACAGGTTCAGATACTAAGAAACGATCATGTCTCGAGGCTATTTGGTTCTTTCCCCCCCTCCTATTGTTCCAAGTACAGATTCCATTGATTGTATGAATATCAACTAATCTTAATTCATCAATCATGCCATTGAACATACTCATGTATTGATCAGCTTTTCTTATCCCCCCCTTTTTCTCCTCGAGGGAACGGATTAAGTTAAAATCACCCCCTACAATCCATGCAGGCTCTGGATAGATTCTACAAATTGCCTTCAGTTTTTGCATGAAGTTTTCTTTCTCCCCTGGAGTGGGTGGGCCATAAACCCCTGAAATGACTACTTTTTCATTCGTTCCTACTATTCTACCAATGCCTGTAAGGATACTGGTCATGCTAGTTCAACCTTCTAGGATTATGTCATTTGGGATCCTTAAAATAGCAAGTCCTCCCGCAGATCCAATAGCATCTTGCCCCATAACTTCGTATTGAAGCTTATTTTTATTGGTTATTTCTTCCAACTGCTGTAGTGAAATTTTTGTTTCCTGAAGAATCATAATACTCGGTTTTTCTTTTTTCAATTTCTCTTTTATATATCTCTGTTTTCCTTTGCTATTTAAGCCTCTAATATTCCAGCTGATGACAATCATTTAAAACTTTTGGGAGGAGGGAAAAAATACCTCTGACAGAGGTATCACTTTACCTGAATTAATCAGCGTTTCTCCCACAGTCTGAATGGCTTCACTCAGTGTCTTTCATCCTCTTTTCCTGCTATTTTTGCCAGAAACGTCCATTCCCATCTGATCATTCTCCTGTTCACTGGCTATGATTAGCTGTTTATCCTTGCTCTCCCCCTTTTTCCTTGTACTTTTGAAATGCTTCTTTGTACAATTGTTTCTGTTTCTCTGGTATGAATCTGTTATCCAAGTTTTTCCATTCCTGAATTAGTTGTTTCATGATTTTTTTCCTCCTCCACCTCATTTTCCCTCTGGTTCTCCATATCCATCTGGGAATGCACTACCACTACTTCTGACTCTCCCACGACTCTTTCTTCCACTGCTTTCCCCATACTCTGCTCTTTTTCCTTTGTTTCCGTGACTACTTCCATAGGTGTATTGCCCAGCTCTTCATCATCCCCCAGATTCACTTCATAGTCCTTGTTTTCATTTTGAAGGACATGAAACTTGTTTTGACTTACTGTATTAAGGGGCTTTTCATGTGTCTGAGTCTTGGGCCCCTCTTTGCCCTGTTTCTTTCTTCTTGAAACTTGTTGAAAATCCCTATCTACCTCTCCCATTTCTCCGGCTCCTCTTTGATGTGTTTCTTGGCTTTTATCGAACTCTTCCTCCTTATTCAGCGAACATTGTCTGTAAAGATGGTCGTATTCGTGGCACTTACGACATCTGAACGGAATGTGTTCATAGTCTATTGGCTGTTTCCAGATATCATCATGGTATTCCAGTTCAATAGATTCTGGAAGAGGCTCAGATATATTCATATATACAAAGAGCCTAGCATATGAGTTAAACTTGCTATGTTTTGTCGCCTCTGCTATTTTAACAAAGCCCCCAATTGTATTTCCAATACCCTCTAAGATTTCGGGGTCCAAAAATTCCTCTGGCAGACCAAACAATCGAACCCAGATTGGGGCAGCCAACATTCTTTCATTTTCCGGGTTGTATCTTTCCTCCCAGTGTTTCATGAACAAACCCGCATTATTCATAAAATACGGCCCCTACTCAAAAACCCTTTCTTTGTCCTCTAGATTTGTAAAGATAGCTGTAAAAAACCCTTTCGCCCCCAATTTCAGATCTATATGTCCTTTTGGTCTCCATATTTGATGAATCCACCTGTTCAATTCTTTCTCAGTTGGCCAGTACCCTATGAACATACAGATCAGTGCATGGTCCTTCATGTAGCAAGTGTATTCCTCCAGTTTGTTGCAGGGAATGACATATCTGGGATGTTTTTGGGCTCTCGGCAGACATTTCCTGCCCATTCTCTTTTGCCATAGGTTACCCATCACTGGAGCACCGTTTTCCTTCAGATTCCGCTGCATTCTGGTAGTACTAGTTTCCCCCGCAACAACATTTTTGTAGGAGGGGATCTCTCCCCTCCCCTGCTAGTTTTCCATTTCCTCTTCAAGTCTATTGTCTTTAATGATACCCTAATTTCTCTGCTGAAAACCTATCAAAAAAATTGTTTAACCCTAAGATTACCTTAGGCAGACTGGCAACCTTGCTGCCCGCCGTCTGCTGCTCCGCGATTTCCACCTGCGATGCTCAGGTCCTGCATTCCGGCACCATTAGGGTTCCGCCCCACTTCCCCCAAATGCAACCCCAAATCTCCACCCTCGACCGGTATACAATTTTTTCGACATATTGCATGATATTGAATTGGCCTAGATTTTGGCCAATATGAACGATTTTATATAGCTCGAAAGCCCGCTCAATTTGAACAATGGAGCAACACAATATGTAGAGGACTTTGGCCACTATAGAACTATATCAGAAAACATAAATTGCGAAGCAGAGACAAGGGCAGAGCCCACCCAAGAAGAGGTGAGCCAACTTGGTAATACACCTCCAGAAGAACCCAGTCAAGTTGGTTTAGGTACAGAGAATGGGGGCCAAACAAGTGAAGTAGAAACAAGCCAGGGAAAGGACACAACTCTTGTAGAGCAAAGCCTATATGAGCAACCGAGCTCGTTAAGAGCAGAAAATATTAGGGGAACAGTTGTTCCTCCTAAAAAGTAGAAAAAAAAGTAAAAATCTTAGAAAGGAATAGTAGAGGTTGCAAAAAATAGTAAAAAGACTCAAGTGAAAGATAAGAACATTAACAGTGGGGAAGGTTTCAGAAAAAACCCCGGAAACAATAAACAAAGCCATTCAAACTAAATTTCATGATACAAAGGTTACTGGGACTCCAACAGAGCCCATATTCACTCATAACAACATGCAACTATTGCAGAAGCAGCTACCCAAACGGAGAGTATACATTTTTATGACTTAGCTATTCAAACAGAGGTGGTACCCTCCTACACCACGGCTACCTAGACAGAGGGCAACACCATCGATAATAAAAGCTGACAGACTACAGGCATTTAGTCCCATAATAAAAGTACGGAGATAGATACTCAAGCCAAAGATATTATGACAGGCAGGAACCCCAGTATAGTGAATCTTGAAGAAAATCTAGCACAGGCTCGGCTTACCATAGAACGACTTGAGATAGAAACTGTCCCCCAACAGAAATACTAGGAATTACAGAGGCAATTGCGGGACATGGTTGCATCAAAAAGTGAGACCTTCAATAAATACTGAAGGGCAGAGGAAAGAATTGAAAAAATGAAGCTCAGATTGGAGAAATTCATGAGTCAAATGGATACTCTTTGCTCATTGTACACTAATTCTTTGGCATGCATATCACCCGCCAACAATTACCCTTTATTTTTGCTAGAAAGGTATTTACAACTGAAAATAAAAGCCGTTAGGGCTAGAAAACCCATAGAATTGAAAACAATTGAGGATTTCATAAACTATTGTAAACACCATGGAGTGAAAATTCAAAGATTACTTTGTGAGTTTTACTTGCATAATTTTGTATTAGAAAAAGAATTGGAAAATAACCCTAGTCCTTTTGTGGAGGATGTGCAATTTCAGGCTTTTATTTCATTTGTTGTCAATCAACTGAAATGGTTTAAGGCCCATAACATGTTCTAGAGTAGGAAAATGGACTAGACCTTTGGGTCAGAGGTGAACCAAAACACCCATTACAAGTGTTGGCTGGTCAGAAAAGTTTGATGAAAAGGGAAGGAGTAATCAAAATTTTAGGGCCTATTCAGAAAGAAATTGTCTAGAAGCTGGTAGAGTACTTTCTCTCAATTAAGGAAAGCTCATTCGCTGTAGCCAAGTTCACATGGACAGTTTCCAATAGCAATGTACAGAATACAGAGCCATTTAACTACAAAAATTTAAATTCGCTGCAGAATGCTTTGTTATTTATAGCAACTCCATCTTAAGGGAAGGCCCATATTGGCTAGGTTGTAGATTCCACAGCCCCATTGTTTGGTATCCTATTGAAGGGTATCAGGCTATATATGAACTTCCTAAAGGACAGACAGAGCACATTTTGGAGCTCTTGGCCAAGAATAATGGTTTCAGACTGCTTTACGGCATTCCTTCTCCAACTTATTCTTTGACTCCTCTGCATATGAACTACATGCTCTTCATGAGGACATGAAAAAGGGTAAGTAGTGGAGTATGTTGTGTCATGGAAAAGGTATGCATTTACCATTAAACTCATCATCCTTTTCCTTTATTTTTATCCTTTCTATCTCTCAATGCGGTAATCTTTTAAGGAATTACAATAATAAATAGAGAAATCATCTGCAGTTATGATTTGGCTAATTATTACCTCCCTTTATGCAGGAAAATAACAAAAGAAGACAAACGTTGTTTCCTATGAAGCAACAGCAAGAATCGACCAGCTAAGGAAGAAATGTGCAGTTGTAAATAAGGCCAAAAGGGAATTATCAAAATTAGTGCAAGAAAGGAATTAATGTCCAAAGATGGAAAACAGTTGCGAATCCTTCAAGATCGAAAGATCCTGAGGGCTCATGCTTGTCATCTACCTTTTCACCCTTTCTATTATAAAAGGAGCTCTTTGTAAGAAGGAAGGGAGGATGGTGATTATTCTGAAAACTGTAATTTTTATCATAGACTCTCACTGTTGAGGAAAACATGAATTTACTGTAATTTTTATTCAATTTGATGGTTAATATATAAAGTGTTGTTCCTTCGCCTTTCCTGAAGTAACCCGGAGGTGTTCATTGGTGGCTAAGGGCCTGGCCCCTAGTGGATTTACCTACTTTTCCTGTATCATGCATTTCTAATTCTTGCAATGTGATGGTTTGAGTATATTCTTACTTTCTGTAGTTTTATCACTTTGTTGTTTATTATTTTCCATTCTTAACATCATCGCTCTACTTTATATAATTTGCAATATTATCGTTGATGCAGTTTACTGTTATTTTAGACCAATTTATTTAGATAAATATTATGTTTGAGATCATCAACTGTAAAGAGTATTGACTATTTCTGTCGAAACTCTCAGATTGAGATCATTTGTTGTTTAGATTAATTACTGAGGATTATGTGTTAGAGTAAATCAATTAAAATAGGGACGAGTTACCACTACTCTACTCTTGACTGATGTTGTTGTTACTTTGATGAATGTATGATTTGATTTCATTAAGAGGATTAAGTTTTCTTTTATTGCAGTTGGGATTTACTAAAAGAATCCATTTACTTTTGTATCTAAAAGATCTATACTGCAATTTCAAAGCATTACTCCCTGAGATAAATAGCAGCCACATACAGTGTACACTTTTGAAATAAGAAGACTTGGTCGGATTGATAATTAATGTGTGGATAATTAGGAGTTTTAAAGGTCACTAGTTATCGCCCAACAGTACCTATTCTGGATAGTGATCTTGTTCAATGTCCGATAGTCAATATAGAGCCTCCAAATCCCATCCTTCTTCTGTACCGTTAGGGCCTAAATCTACCTCACATTGAGAAAGGTAGGTCTAGGGTAACATCGAACCACACTTAACTTGGTAGCTAGCCCTACCAGGTCGGGAGAGGGATCTCTCCTTGTCAATCTCAGGAAAATATGGCAAGTAAAGCTTGAGATGACTGATATAAAGACTAATTTTAGGATAGTTAGATGCTCAGAGGAGCCTGATTCAATTTAATGGAGGTTTGCTGGATCAGATGTGAAAGGCAGTTTTGGGTCTAGGGAATGAGCTCAGTTCTGCAGAGGGCTCTATGGGGCAAGGTAGGCAAGTGATTTAGTACCTTGAATTAAGTGAAATGGAGAGCTTTAGGACTGGTGAGGAGTTGGAGAGCGAATGGAAGTCTCATGAGTCCTCTTCAATATCAATGATTTCCACCTTTATACTTGATTCATTTAGTTAAGCTGAAAAGACAGAGATAATGGCACACATAAACACATGATAACTTGATTCGTAGAATTAAAAACAATACTAAATCACCTTTCCACAAGAATCCCACAAAATGCTGCAAACCCTAGTCTATTTCCTTGCCAAACTGCAAAATGAATGTACAGTAATTCTCAAAGCATTCACAAGATTCCAACATTTACAAATGACTGAAAAAACACCTGATATAGACCTCAAACCACCTGCGCTATCCATCAGGTGTTGAATCCGTGAGAAGAGGGGTGGTTTCAAGCATATCTAAACTAGAAACACAAAAATAGGAAGTGGAACAACTTGCCTCTAAAACCTAGGAAATTGATTCATTCAACTTTAAACCACCTACAACTAATGTATCTATCTTATCAAGTCAATTTTTTATCATTTTTACATCATAGTACAACAATTCACATCATGTCACCTCATGAATTTGACCATAAGAGAGTAAAAGTCACACTAGAAGAAAACTAGGTGAAAAACAGAGTTTTTGAGCAAAATTGGTACTTTATCATCCTGTGCATAGCGCCACTTGTTCTGTGCATAGCACCACTTGTTCTGTGCATAGCGCCTTGTCCCGGCTGAATTTGGAGGCCTTCCCCTTCACCAAATTTTCTCTACCTTGGCTTGTTGGAAATATCTATTTGTCTAATTTCTAGGATAGGTGGATTATTTGAATTTTGTGTCCATTTGCCCCTCTAAAAATCAGTGCTCCAAACAATGCTTCCTGTGTGGCCAAAAAGTGGCAGAGAGGGCATTTTTGAGGTGTTTTTGACCCTTTTGGAGGTCCAAAATTTGTCAGAATTTCCTAGTAATTTCTGGGCATGCATAAATTTTCATAAGGAATCCAAAAATTCAAATTTTTCCTCCAAAGGAGGTCCCTATCAAAAGTGAGCACCAGGTGGCGCTACGCACCTGCTTGAAAAACCTGTTTTTTCCTTGAAAAAATCAAAATTGCCAAAAAGTTTGCCAAATTTCTTGAAATTTGGCATGAGTTGTCTGCATCAAGTACAATACTTGGCCAATGAAGCTTTAGCCAAGATATTGAGCTTATGTTGCTCTTTCTTACTCCTCAAAGTCTTCCTCAACTTGGCTTTTAGGCACCTTATCCTAGTTTTGCAAATTTTGTTTCATGCCAAATAGTGATAAGCCATGTGCCACAACATCTTTTTCTCCTTATTGGCTTTCTCAAGCAGCTTCTCCAAGTGCATATTTTCCCTCTCTAGCCAATATTCCTGGTCAGCATCAATCTCTTGCTCAAGCGATGTTAATTTGACTTTCCTCCTTTTTGTTGCTTGCTTGTTTTCTCTTATCATTTACAGCTCCATAATTGTCTGTTTATCCTCCAACTACTTCTTCCATTGCTCAAGGTAATTAATGATCCACTTAGCCCTTTCAAGATTAAGAGATAAGGCATGGATGTAAGCTTCTTGTTCTTTGATGATCTCCTTGAGTCTTGAGCTTTGGGAGCTCAAATTAGTATCCTCCTTTTGAATCAAAATAAAATATCTCTCCTGACCTTCAGAAGGCCCTTCCTCATACGATGGTTGCTTCCCTTTATCATGTACCTACTTTGCTGAAGAAGAAGGCAAAGCTCCTTTCAGCCCGGTGAAGATAGCATTTGCCTGTGGTCTGATAAAGGAAACGAGACCCCTTCCACCCCAGGTGGAGATAGTACTCGTTTGGCAGCTACAAATAATCTTCTTGTGCCCTTTTCATGAGTGACAAACACTGGCACACCTATAGTTTGAGTCTCATGAACCTCTTGCTGATTTGAAGACCCTCCTTCCTCCTGAAATACTAATGGGGTCACTTGAGGGATTTTGAAAGCCTCATGTGAAATGAAAGCATCCCATGAAACATTCAACAAGCTCAGTAGATGCAAAACAACAATCTTGATCAATGAAAAGTGATAAATGTTGTTGAATTGTTGATGAAGAGGTTTTGTTTGCACCAATGTAGCTATTTTCTCAATATTTCTGCATATGAAATAGGGGAGGTTCATCATCCTCACTCTAGTGAAATGCATCAATAATCTAACATGATAAGTGTACAAGCGATAAAATCTCCCTTCACAGGTGAAGTATTTGATAATGAGCTTCATGAGTGGAGCATAGGTGTCTTGTAGGTATCTAAAAGGAAAGACCCTATTGATTTTCTTTTGATAACTAGCCTTGATATAAGGCTCATAATGCGTTTTGCACACAAGCTATCCTTTATTCCATTGTTCACCTAGATTTGGAATACTTGTTGCTGCAGCTATAGTTTCAGGTGTCAAAGTGAAGGAAACACCCGCTAAGTTCACTTGGACATTATGAAGATGAAGGACAAATAGCCTAGCAAGTTCATGGTGGTATTTCACACTCTCCACCATCTCACAAAACTGGTAGCAAGGCTAATGTTTGAAGCATGTTACTGCAAGAGGGCAAGCTAGTAACTTTGTGAGTGTGGTGGGCTCCTCCTGGATGTGTTTTCCTCCCTTATGTGGTTTTCTTGGTGAATGAATCTCTTGGGAGGAATCACTCACAGTTTCCTCATCCCTTTTATAAGCTGAATCTATTTCCATATTTTCCACTGTATGGTGTAAAATGATGGGTACAAAGAGATTTTATTTCAAGAATAGGTGACTGTTGTTTCTCGCTTGGGATTTGATTAGTGGAATTGATGAGCGGGATTTGATGAGTGGAAGGCTTTAATGTTGGCTGTAGGGTTATTAGGGAGTGATAGGGTTTTGGGAATGAAGATTAGGGTTTGGGGAATAGTGGGAATTATGTGTTAGGGTTTTAGGGTTTGGGGAAAAGGAAGTAGGATGAGTATAAATGAGAGAGGGAAAGGGAAAGGGTAAATTTAGTGGAGAGAGATGGGATATGGGAGAATTATGTAGGGGAATAAAAATAGAAAGTATGACAAAATTACAAAACCCTAGACAGTTTTGCAATGCAATTGTGAAGCAAATTAGGGTTTGATTTTTCACCTATTAAAACACCATCAAGGATGATAAAATGTCTTGCTATGGAAAATCAGAGGCTTTACTTACTTGGAGGAATGGTGTTTGCAAAATTTTGGAGCTTTAGAAGGTTGATTGAATGAATTTTTGTCTTGGCAGACTGGTGCACCACGGCAACACCCAAGTGCGTCGTGCTTGTTCAAAACCGTATGTAAATCCTGTGCCCGGTGCACCACGCCAGGCAGATGCATTACGCCAAGGGAAATTTCGGAACTTGCTGCAATTTTCCTCTTTTCACCTCAAAAACGTGATTTTCTCCTTTTCCTCTCTCACTTTTAGCACAAATGAAGTCTTCAACAAAAATGATCCCTTTATATACTTTTGACTTCAATTTTTCATTTAGAAAACCCACTTTCTAAAGTTTTCCTTTTCACTTTATTCTTTAAAAATTATGTTTTGCAGTTTGGCTCTCTTTTTGTCATTTGATGGACTAATGCTTGGATTTTCTTGTCTTTTTTGTAGGAGCTGGAGTGCTAGAGTTTGGCAAGGTGACCCAGGGCTACAGATGATGCTTTATTACATATCAAAACATTAAATATACATGAAATATTTACATGGAATGGAAAAACCCTGTTTTCACCTCAAAACAGAGTTTTGAGGTAAAACTCCTTGATGGAGCAAATCATCAGTAGAATTTGTGATTTTATGAACTTATTTGACATCCTCATGTGCTTGCTAACCTCTTATTGAGCTTTTGAAGACCATGGTGGGAAACCCTAGACCTAATGAGACTTGAAAGCCCTAAAATGACTACTGCAAATGAAATGAAATAAAAATGACAACAAATGACTTGTACATATGGAAATAGGCTAGCAGATGAAAAGCATGACGAAACTTTGACAAAGAACCACTACCATTAGATGATACATGACCTAATGGAGTGCAACTGATCAGATGGGATGCCTAAAATGCATGCAAAAAGAAAAATTTTGATCACTGATGGAGGGATGAAGATACTGACACTAACATGTACCAGCACAATCCAACTCCCACAGGGCAATGAACTCGGTCGAATCTGACCTTTCTGCAGTAACTCCTAAATCTGTCTCTCGATTTCGTCATTCTCTAAAACGAAGCACAAATAGATTGGTCCATTGGGCAGTGACGCACCTGGGGTCAAATCGATGGAGTGCTTGACCTAACAGTGCAGAGGCACCCATGCGGGGGAGGCGAAGATGTCCTCGTACCCCTCCATGACCTTGTCCATTTCTTGTTAGTACTCTTTTATTTTTAAAATTAGAATAGTACTATGTTTTATTATTAAAAAGATATTTAAAATATAAATTAATTTA
>APFE030767341.1:5721-23519 GCA_000404065.3 Pinus taeda | reverse complement strand
TACAAGCCAACCTTTACGTATGCATCTTCAACCAAACCCTAACTGTAGGTAATAAAGTACCTTTATTAAAGTTTTTAGACAAAATATTTCACCTTTATGGAGAATGCACACTTGTCATTATCTGAATGGCTATGCTAGCCTTATGTGGTCTCTTTGATGTTCCTTAGGCGTTTCCTTTGATAATTTTCTGATCCTACCATCAAACTATTTGTCTTCATCATAAAACAACACCTACAGCAGTTTCGTAGCGCGCTACGAAACTACTGTTTTTTCAAAAACACAGTCTTTAGTGAAGGTCTCAATATTCTCTATGGATTTTCGTTCATTTTGCAGGTGTCTCTGATCTTCTACCAAAAAGTTTTTGTTTTTTGGAGTTAAAGGAGAGTAACTCATGCTGCATATTTGATATGAATTATTTCCACTTGTACAGTTTCTACAAAACTGCTGTTCTGGCTGAAAAATATGTCTTGGGACAGAGTTCATAATTTCTCACAGAAAACATATTTGGAAAAATTGAAGGAGGTTTTTGTGAACCCATCCGTGCTTAACAAAAACCTCTTTTGGTTTTTTGAAAAACTACTCCAGCTGCCCAGAATTGGTCCTTGAAGAAAATGTGTAAAGCAGGAAATTAAAAACTGCATCTACAGCAGTTTCGTAGCGCAACTTTAGTCACTCGATTTTCCCAGCTCATAATCAATTTGAATAAAATGAAAGAGGTTTTTGTAGTTCAGTATGTTAGGAATAAAAACCTCTTTCAGTTTTCGAAAATAGTATTTCAGCCGTGCTAAATACCTCCTGGAATCTAACTGCTTAAAACAGAGAAGTATGCCTGTAACAAACATCACCTACATCAGTTGTAGCCAGTGTACTAGTATGGAGATCTCCCATTTTGAGCCACACCACCTGGAGGTGGTCCTGTAATCAATGGATTACCATCCTCATCACCATTGCTCCTTCTATGCCAAGTTTATGCAATTCAACACAATTCCACAAGCCTGGGTTTTACTCTGGGCTAAATCATCAAGGCTTCTCGTCTCTAGAGATAAACCCAAGTGTGTTGCCCGCAAAAACCATTTTCTTTGACTGGAATCAATAGGCTGGCCCTTCCATAAAGAAAAGAAAGCTGGATCTTTTTCAAGATTGAGAACTTCAGATGACAAATATGATGACTGTATAAAAATCAATCTTTCAACATGAAGTCTTTCTCCTGTGAAGCAGTTATCAACAATTTTGCAAATGTATTGATCTAGCTTTGCTAAATCTACCAGAATTGTAAGGTCAATCTCCTTGAGACCGTAGTAAAGAGCTTTCACCGAAGTATTAGGTAAAAGATCACCAGGATTTACCATTATTCCCTCAGCCACAAAAGAAGTAATTATTAAACATGATTCCTCTTGTAGATTAATCTTAATGAGCTGCAACTGAACAACTGTTTGTGATGGACCAAAAAGGCTCTGGTGTGGCTCTAAACACTGCAGTGTCAATAGTAGTAAGCACCATTCGGGCAGGAACCTTATCATCAAAATTTAGTATATGAACCTTCTGCTTAAAACTCGAGCAAATCCCAATTTCGTAGGGCGCTACGAAATCACTAGAAGCATGTTGCACTGCGAAACTGTTAAAAGAAGATTCATGCGCTGCAAAAACACCCTGTCCTTAAGCTAGGCTAAACAATTTTTGGCAATAGAATTTTCAAGGATAACACATTCAATCCAGACAATCCTCCATGTCAATGATAGATCTCAACCAAAAATCCTCATGCATATGTCATTCATGCCAAAACTAGTGAATAAATCATACATGCAATTTGGTACCTACAAGAAAATATGATGTAGCTACTGATCTTGATGCCTTTTTTCCCTTTCTTGCTCTTCGTTTGCCTTCTTCATCCAAGAATCCAAATATGCCACACCCACCAAGAGTGCTCCAAGAAAATTCTAAGTCTCCAAGAGTATGGGGGGGAGAGAGAGAGAATAACGAGATAGCTCCAAAACTAAATTGACAAAAGGCTACCAACTGATCCTCCGAAGCCATTTTAAGAATGTGGCCTCTATTTTCTTCATTTTCCAATATTTTCCTTTAATTTCCTCCTCACATGCAACTTGTGGCCTTTCAACTCCCTTTTCTCCTAATTTCCATTATTTTCCTAAATAAATGTACCAAAAATACCATTTTTCCTTTCCAAAGCATTAACCATTTCCTTTGCCAATTTCCTTAGCCATAAACACTCACAAGTGATCCACATAACTTAGATTCTTCCCAACATTTAGCTTGGAATAAGTGTCCCATCATCCACGATTATTGTTTTTCCTTTATTAACTTTTATTAAATGGAATTTTCACAAGGGTTGTCATAGAACCCTCCACCTTGGGGGAACACTGTCTTCAGTGTTCAACAACACCTATAACCACAAAGGTGCTATATGAAAAACATATATTGTTGATGGATGTTTATAACTTATCTTGATGAAGTATTTACAATGATCAACCTGTTGACAATCAACCAACATGAAAACATCAAACCATGACATCATAATGACATGACAACCATGCTGCTTATTAGAGCTTTATAAATATCTCATGGCGGCATTTACATCCATATACATATGTATATATAGCAAAATCACCAAAACATATACCAAAACACCACACCAAAATCACCAAGGAAAAATTGTGTTGCCTCAACCAGGAAACAAGGAAGGATACATAGCCTACATATGATCCACCATCTCCCATGTAGCTTCATCGGGACCAAAGTGCTTCCACTACATCTCAATGTTCATAATTGCTCGGTTCTAGAGCGTAAGCACCTATTTCTGTAATATACACTGAGGCTCCGGCTAGAATTCTCTATCTGGTTCCATTTGCAATATAGAATAGTCAATCACATTATCAACATCTTTAACGTACTTCTTAAGCAATAACACATGGAGAACATCATGGAAATTCACTATCTAAGGTAGTGCAAGTCAATATGATACCAGCCCAATCCTCTCAATAATGTTAAAGGGTCCACAAAGCCATGGTGCCAACTTATCACATGACCCAATCCACAAGGATCTCTTCTTTGGTTTGATGTGCAAGTACACCTGTTCCCCAACTTGGAACTCACTGAACAACCTGTTCTGATATGCATAACTTTCTGCCTATCCTGTGCTACCTCTAGATTCTTCTTGATCGCCTGCATTTCCTGTTCTATGTCTGCCAACATATCTAGTGCACTCAACACCCTGTTAACTGAATCACTCCAACTGATAGGAATATTGCAACTTTGCGCATACAATGCCTGAAAAGGACTCATCCTCAAGGATTCCTCATACCCATTGTTGTACGTGAACTCTACCAAGGGGAGATACTCTTCCCACTTCCATTGTTGATGCATCAAATACGACCTCAACATGTCCTCCAATATCCTATTGACCCTCTCTGTCTGTCCATCTATCCATGGATGATAAGTTGTACTAAAGGCCAACTCTATGCCCAAACCTACAAACAACTCCTTCCAAAACTTGGAAGTGAACTTCACATCCCTATCTGACACAATCTTCTTCGAAACACTATGAAACCTAACAACATATCTAATGAATACCTATGCCACATCATTAGCTGAGAATGTAGACTTCACTAGAATGAAGTGTGAAACCTTCATCAACATGTCCACAATAACCATGATGGAATCATGTTGTCTCACTGTCCTAGGGAATGCTATGATGAATTCCACAGAAATGACTTCCCATTTCCACTCTGGAATCGCGATTGATTGTATCATTCCAACTAGATGTTTGAACTCTTCTTTCACTCGCTCATAGTCAAAACACCTAGCCACAATCTATGCTACATCCCTCTTTAAATTCAACCAATAGTAGTATTGCTTCACTATTTTTAGTGTCTTATGATAACGTGGGTGAGCCAAATATGGTTTCACATGAGACTCCATCAAGGTCACCTTCTTCAACTCACTAATATTCGACACATATATCTTGTCTTGGAACCTTACAAACCCATCCACTGTACGACAATAGTCCACATCCTGTGCACCTTCACCTGCACCTATACCACTACCTGTACTTGTATCATCACCTATACCATCCCCTAAACATACACATTTACTATCACATGTACATGTAGCTATACCTATGCTCTACTACAACTTGTGCACAATATCCATATATCTAACATCCTGCTGACCTGCTCACAAGATCCTACCATGTTAGTCTATCCCATAGGAGCTCATAGCTACTAAGTGATTTACATGTACCCGCCTGCTAAGAGCATATACTAGTATGTTCTCTTTATCTTTGATATATCTGATGTTGAAATCAAACACACTGATCGTAGCCAACCACCAGGCCTGCCTACCATTCATATTTGGTTGGGAAAATAGATATTGAAAACCAAATATGATCACTCTTCAATGTAAACCTCCTGTGTGGAACGTAGTGTCTCCACATCTTCAATGCATGTATAATCACTTCCAACTCGAGATCATGAGTGTGGTGGTTATGCTCATGCTCATTTAATTTCTAGGACTCATAGCATAACACCTGTTCATCTTGCATAAGGACTCCACCAAATCCTCTCTTGCAAGCATCTGAGCATACTACAAACTCTTTGTCTAGGTTTGCAATCTTTAACACTAGTACTTGTATCATCAACTACTTCAGCTGCTCAAAACTAGCCTCGCTCTCCTTTGTCCATTCGAACCTCTTACGTTTCCTCTGCAATGATGTGATAGGATAAGAAATCTGTGAGAAGTTCCTAATGAACCTCCTATTGTAGCCTGTTAAGCCCATGAAGGATCTCACCTCATCCACATTCTTAGGAGCTACCCACTGCATAGAGTAGGGAGTGATACACATACGACCAGAGCGTTGCGCATACAACTAGAGTGCTCAGCATAGAGCCTATCTGCCAGTGTAATTTTGCACGGCGCTACGCATACAATAGGGCACTACACACTTTTACAAAGCATTGCACATATGGTCAAGAAACAACAAAACTACCCTAACAACCATCCAAATCACTCCTTTTTCTACTAAGAGCCTCCAAGCAGGTAAGTACACTCTTTAAACCATCCTCCCAACACTCATTTCACACTTTTTGAGTTTGTTTGCTATATAAATTTTCAAACCCTAGGTTGTCTAGAAACCATCCTTACTTACCATTTTCCTTCATTCCCAAATCTTGTTGTCATATCCATCATTCCAACATCCTATTGTCATATCCCTAAATATCATCCATATTCCCTATTTCCTACTATCAAATACACTTATCCCCTATACCGTAATCCCCCAAACAAAATCCCTAAAACGCTACTTACAAAACAATCCCTACTCAAAAATACACCCCTCATAGCTCTCAACAGGGTAGTACTTCTCCTTGATGGCATCCCGGAATGAGTTCCAAGTGGGTGTGGCTGAAAATAGTGAGTTTGTACTTTCATCCTTTTGCTCATAGTAGGTTTCCCACTAGTCCTTGACGTGGGGAGCTTCTTTGAGAAGTGAAAAAACTCGTTATTGTAAGTTTATATGGTGATGGTCCTTTAAGGTTTGTCACCAAAGCCATTTTGAATGACACTTTTGGTGAGGTTCCTTAAAGGCACGTCACTAATTCTCTCTTTGGTGACACTTTTGGTGAGGGTTGTTAAAGGCCCATCACTAATTCTCTCTATGGTGACACTTCTAGTGACAATATTTTATTGACACTCACCAATGCTCTTTTTGGTTACTTTTGGTGACGGTAAAAAATGTTCGTCATCTTTGATCATTCCAATGAGTTTTTGATGATGTTATGTACTTGTAACTATATTTTTTGTCAAAATATAATGATTTAATACCATTGTTCTGGTGTCCTTTTCATTATGTGTCCAAGGCCATAGTGGTTATAGTTAGTCACTTTGTTAAGAAGTAATTAGTGTGTATCATTTCCCTCAAGTCATAAGAATATAGTTTTCCTATTAGTGAACACACAATTCATCTCTATTAGGTTTATTATCTAGCAAATTCCCTTTAGATAAGGTTCCACTAGTGTGTATAGGAACTATATTATTTAATACATAATAAAGATTTGTCAATTCTATTAATGAGAGAGACCTAACACTCCTCAACACTCATGGCACACCTTAACATGCTTTGGAACACACTAACATTCCTTGTCACCTCGCATGTCTTGGAACATATTTGTGCTTGGAACATATTTGTACCTAGAACATCTTTCCATGACTAGGATGCCCAAGCACACGTTGGCATGCCCTAGCATAGAATAACACTCCCCTAGCATGTGTTGGCATGCCCTGTAGTCCCTAGAATTCCTTGGAACACCTTGGCATAATATTGCATTGGCATAAATTAGCACTTGGCACACATTGGCACTTGGCATGTATTGGAACATATTATTAGTGTGCCTAGCATTCCCCTTTTGAAAAAGATAAAGTCTTGACTTATTAACTCTCTTATGTGTTCATTTCCTTGCATTTTGGCTTGGTTATTCCTTTTATTGTCTTGAAACTCCTTGATGCGTATTGGCATACTCTGACACTGTGCACATCCTATCATGTCTTAACACCTGACATGTCTTAGCATGCATTGGCACTATTTGGAACATGTTAGCAGACCCTAGAACTACCTAGCACACTCTAGAACTTCTTAACATGCCCTGATATTCCTTGGAATGCCTTACACGTGCTTGGAATACCTTGTCACTCTCTCCTTAGCATGACAACTATCACTCGTTGACACTCCCTGACACACCCTCATATCCATTCACTTCCATGCATTTTGACCTATTGCTCCCTTGTGTTGTCCTAGTACTCCCTAACACTCCTCAACATGCATTGGCACTCTCTAGCACACCTTAGCACTCTTCGACATGGTCTACCACTTCATAACATGCATCAGACTCCCTGACACACATTGGCACTTGGCAAGTCTTAGCATGTTTGACATCTGTTGAGATGACTTGGTATGCTTTGGCATGGTTTAATGTTAAATTTATTTGAGATCAATTATTGGAAAGTAGATGAGAAGCAACAAAGGAAGATTTGGCACATAGAATGCATTGACACTTGGCACTTGGCACCTATTGGCACCTAGTGTTGGTGTGCCTAACATGCCCCTCATGGAAGAGGTAAATTGATGACTTATTAACCCTATTATGAGTTCATTTCCTTATATTACTTTAATTGGTTCCTCCCTTTTGCTGCTTTGACAGACCCTGTCATGCATTATCACACCCTTGCACATCTTGGCATGCCTTAACACTTGGCACATATTAGCTTTTTTGACATGACTTCGCACTATCTTGCACATGTTAGCATGCCCTAGCATTCCAGAACACTCCTTGGCAGTCATTCCCTCACAATTAGGATTACATTTTTCCATGACTTGGGAACCCTAAATCCCTAGAACACCTTGGCACTCCCTAGTTTTCATGCCCTCATAGAAAACCTTACCTTTTTTTTTACTTCAGAACACAACCAATTCATTAGAAAAACAATATTGTGCCAAACACAAAGTCTCCCTTTCTATGAAATTGCTTTGTCGATGCCTTATCAACAACCATAGGCTTGCCTCCTACAAGTCCTATTCTGAACTTCTCCTAAAACACTTCATCCTTGGGACAGCTGGAATTCACTGGCACTCCTTGGCACACACTCTTATTTATTCATTTCCAAACATTTTGACCTAGTTCTCCCTTGTGTTCCCCTAACGCTCCCTAACACTCCTCATTATCCATTGACATTGTCTACCATGTGTTATCACACCATTTCATTCCTTGGCATGCCCTAGTACTCATTAGATATCATGCCCTCACAACTACCCTTACTTTTTTTGAGACTTGGGAACCCAACTAAGTCCTGCCTCGACTACAACAAATTAACCAAGCTATAGTTACTAAAACTAGACTATGCCTTGTTCACCTAAGAACTTCCTATAACACATCTTAGGATACTCATGTCCAATCTCAGTGCACCCCATTTAACAAGTTACCAAGTCAAGGCTCACATCCAACCATGCTCATAAAACAACTAAGAAACATAGTTTACATTTTGACATGCCATAGCACCAGGCATGTCTAACAATCCCTTAGCCTTATGTAGCATGTGTTAGTATCCCCTACATTTCATGGAATGCTTTTCTCTCCATAGCACACCCTAGCACTCCTTGACATGCCATGGCACTCAAGCATGCCTTGGCACTAACTAGCATATAACCTTGTCAGTCCCTCCTTAGAACACTTGGAACTCATTGACACTCCCTATCACACACTCTTATCTCTTCATTTCCATGCATTTTGAACTTGTTCTCCCTTTTGTTTTTGTGGCACTCCCTAACATTCATTTGCACACATTGGCATGCCCTGGCACCTGACAGATCTTGGTGTGTTTCCCTAGAACTCTTGCATTCCTTGGCACTACCTAACATATCTTGTCACTCCCTCCTTACCACACCTTATCACAACCTGTAACCCCTAATGTGTTTAATCCATTAGCCGAGGGGGCCCAAGGGGGTAGTCTTAGGGGCATTGGGACGAAATTTGGGGGTTCATAACATTATGAAAAGTTGAATGGCATGTCGAAAAAGGTTGTGGGGGGTTATGTTATAATGTATTGAACGAGGAAACGGGACACAAGGGTAGCATGGATGTAGAAATCGGAGGTAAAATCATGGTTTACTAAGATCTATAATACTAACATTATAGAATGAGAAGGAGCTTAGGATTTAATTTGATAGGGTCTAGGGGACCTAGAGGGAAGGTAACAAGAGAAATTGACAAGGGAACCCCCAATAGTGGTGATAAAGGGATTAAGAGTCTAATTATCACAAACCATAATCCCTTAACCCATAACCAATTAATTCCTTATCCCCTTAACCCCCAATCCATAATCCCTTAACCCCTACACTCACAACTCATAACCCATAAACCCCTTGACTCATTAAATCTTTAGACACTAACCCCTAGCCTATAATATTCCATGAACCAACTCCTAAGCCATAACTACTTATCCTCTTAATATGTGACCCTTAACACCTCACCCTTCACCGCTTAAACACCTTAACTGCCAACCCCTTAACCACTAACATCTAAATCCCCTAAATTTTAAGTCCCTAACCTCTAAACTCAATTGTGTCAGTGTAGAATAATATACATAAAAGAAGAAATAATGATATTATCCACACCAATGCTTGAAATAACCTTAAATTAGCCATGATTGGTGATCCAGGGGGTGAATTTGGGGCACTATTAAAGTTACATCACGTATAAATTCCTTTTACATTGTGAGGTTGTTCTCCAATAGGGTTGAAGCATCATCATATGCAAGCGTGGCAAATTTTTGTGGGGGAGCAATTAAATTTGTAACATAATTCAAGTGATTTACACCTCTAATGTAAATTACATCATTGGATGTTTGTGTTAGGTTGTTAGAGAGGTTATTTATAGACAATACATTCAATGTACTTAGACTTCATCATTTCAGGGCCTCGACTCTAACATAGATTTGTACTAGGAACACTTCATGCAAATGAAAGGGGGCCTTTTCGTTTAACCACATACGCATAAGAGCATCGAATGTTTCCCTTAAGATCCCCCTTGGTGCATTCAAAGTGGGTTTGCATTCGTGTTGAGTAGAAACTAATCATAATGACCTTCCTCTTCTTAATAACATCTGCTAGCTTTTCCATATGCACGAGATACTAGAATCAAAGGATCACCTCATCTGTAGATGCCCCCATTTGTTATGAGATTCAAGGGATGTTCTATTGTCTTTATCAACATTTGGCTGGGTCGTTATCTACATTATTTAAATACATGTATATAAATTTTTATGAGGGAGTTCCTTTGATTTAGATCTTTATATAAGGCCTCATGTGGCCTTCCCCTATAAAACTCTTCCAAGGGGGTCACCTCCTTCCATGTTCCCTTGCCTACTTAGGGCCAAATTGAAAAACCAAGATTCAAACTTATTCAACTACCAAATTAGTGAGCAATCATACCTCTTCTTTACCTTGGCCTCATTGAGACATATTTCTTTAGAGATACTTTGAGGATTTCCCACCATAGATCACAAGTTGGATGTCATGGGATATGTTACCCCATTTTCTATTTGGGGTTTTACATGATATTTTAAAATTTTGATTGTGTTAAATTTGGCAACTAGGGCCAAAGTCCACCTTGAGATAACTAATTCGATGGATATGATGATTACATTAAATTCCTCTTTTCTAGAGGACCAAAATTGATATAAATATCATCTCATTTAGACAAGCGAAAATGTGATTTTTGAACACATGTACAAATTGTGTCTCGAATCTGACAAATGATGGATAAGTCCAGGCGAGAGCGTATGAGTGTTTCCACATCCAATCCAGGGGTCCATTCCAATATTAACAGAGGGACCATTTCTTATCCTTTGGGTCAATCCATCCCATACATAACTTGTTGTATTTAGTACCGCCCGCTAGACAATGGATATGTTGTTCCTATCCCATGTTAGTAACCTGATCTAGTCAAGTAGATGTAATGCAGAGATTTACTTTTGGTAGATAACCTATGTTCATAGGTTCCTGGATGATAAAACGTTCCAGGCCATTTTGACTACCAGAGCACTAGCAAAATAATAAAGATTCTTAAGTTCCCATCCGCCGCATTTCTTTGGAAGTGTGATCCTGTCCCAGCGAACCTAAGCAAAGGAGTGTCTAGTCTGTTTACCCCTCCAAAGGAATTTGTAGCATAACTATTGTATTCTATGGATGATTCCCTTAGGCATCCAATCTAAACACATCGAGTAGACAAAAGTGGCCTCCAAGACAGCTTTGATGAGGGTCAGTCCACCAAGGCGAGACAACCACCTATGATGCCAGATATTTAATCTTCTTTCAATCTTGGCAACCAGCCAAACCCAATCTACAATATGATAGATCGATGGTTTCAACTTGAATACCAGATATTTGATTCCCTCCTGAGTGATAAAGGGAAAGTGTAGTAAAGCAAAATGGATCTCATTCTATCTACACCCATAAATGGATAGAGTAGATTTTTGGTTGTTGCAGTGCATCCCAATAGCATGGCAAAATAAACAGAATGCATCAGAAAAAGTTGTAGAATCCCCAAGGGATCCATTCAGAAAAATAAGAATGTCATCGACAAATAAGAGATGGGTGAGAATACAGATGTTTGTGATCTTGATGCCCTTCTATCTACCCTACAATCGGTACGCTGTGATGAGTCAGCTCATGCCTTCCATGATCAATAGGAAGAGTAGGAGGGAGAGTGGACATCCTTGTCTCAATCCTTGTTCTACATGAAAGAAAGAGGATGCAGATCCATTGATTAAAACACTATAAGATACGTTATTAATGCAACACATAATCCATTGAATGAATAGTAGAGGAAAGCCAAGATGTGTAAGAAGCATTTGAATGTAAGCCAACAAGTGCGATCAAATGCTTTTGCCAAATCAATTTTAAGTACCATCCCTTTGAGGTTCTTTGATTTGATAGAGTGAAGTACTTCTTGTGTAGTGCCCACTACTTCATGAATTTGCTGATGGTTAAGGAATGCAAATTGCTCCGAGGATATATGCTAAGATAGGATGGGTTTGAGCTGATTTGCAATGATCTTAGCAATGATCTTGTACATACAGTTACTTAGGGATATAGGTCTATAATCATCAAAACATTGTGGGTCATCCAACTTGGGAATGAGAGTGATAAATGTTGAATTGAAGGCATCATACATTTGCCCAGTAGCCCGACATTCTTTGATGATATAAAATAAATCTTGTCCAATTATATCAAAGAACAATTGTTGTTCCCTTTAAGGAACAATTGTTGTTCCCTCTAAGGAACAAAAGTCTTGTCTGTATTTGGTTTCATGATGTTCCCTTTAAGGAACAGTTGTTGTTCCCTCTAAGGAACAGCTGATGTTACCTCTAAGGAAAACCAGTTTCATTTGAATTTCTTTCTCCATTGTTCCCTCTAAGGAATAGTTGTTGTCCCTTTTGTTATCACTCAGGTTGTTCCCTTTGACTCCTAAGGGAATACGACCGAGGTAACCACACACCAAGCTTTGGACTGCAGCTCCTAGCCTACTAGCAGTCAGAGAGAGATCTCTCTTTAGGATTTGACTTTGTTTAAAGGATGATTTTAGGCTAGATATGATGTACATGGGTTTTGTTTGAGTTTGGTGGGATGGTTGATCTATCCAGGCAGAGTTGGCATGCAAAGTGTAAGAAGTTCAAACCATTGGGCATGGAGTCCATGAATGGGAATTGATGGATGTGCTTTCTTTGGTAGAAGAGGGGAATATGGAGTAGGTTAGCTACACATGGCACAATGATTTATGCTGGAACAAAGATGAAATGGAGGTCAGGGGATGAGAGGCAGTTTAGAATTCTCTCATCCGGCCAAAGAGGGAAACTGGATGAAGGCTGAATAGGGCAATGAAGAATTCCTAGACAGCATTCATATGTGAAGGAAATAGCTTAAACATGTTCAATTAAGAATACATATTCATCACTGATTCATAGGAAAACATAGAGAAGTTACAAAAATTGAGCACAGAGGGCATGAAAACCAGTTTTGATCTAATCCTTCTTCCTGCAACTTAGATTATGATATATAGATGATACAGGTACATATAAACTGATAAACAGAGGGAGGAAAGAATTATTGAACCGTGAGCAAGCACGAGAATTCCATACCAAGCTCTTTAGCCATTAAAATCACAACCAACCAGTTTAGATGCGAACATTCCAGCAATATTTGATTATAGAAGCTCTTAACATTTACAGCGCAAGTTTACAATGAAAAATACAACCAACCAACCAACCAACCAACCCTTATTACATTGTTCAGGGCTGTATTTATAGGCAAAATATCTACAAAAATAGATCTGATAGAAGATATGAGGAAATCACTACAATTAACCTAACTTCTCTTGCAAGTAATGTAAAAAATATCGATCTAATGTTATGCTGGGGGCAGCTGCTTCAAAAAATGAGGCTATGTGGCGTCCTTTGGTAGCTCTGTTGTCCAATCTGCAATCACTATGCCTTCAATCTCTTATCTACACCTCTTAGTCAGTTCTACTACTCTTAGGCGGCTGTGATTCTTATTAAATCTGATATGACTCGGCTTTAATGGCCTTTAACTCTGTTCTGATGCTCTTTAACCGGTCAATTTGCTACTTTCTGTTTCTTTTGGGCAAAAATAACTATAGCAAACCATGCGCTAGACTGAGGCTTTCCATTTTGGCCATTTTTTCTTAGCAATGTGCGATTCAAAAACTGCCTCTGATTTTCATTCTGGGCTTCCTAAGTAGCAATTTCACCTTTGGCGCTTTTTCTTTGGCGGTGACATCAGCATGACGTCAGCAGTGGGACCCAGTATGGCGAATGACGTCAGTGGGGTAACGTTGCATGGTGACGTGGCAGGGTGACATGGTGCTTACGTCACGCAAGGGGAAGCGGTATCCAGTTTCAAGGCGCACTTCTTTTGTGCACAGGTGGTTTGGAAGGAGGGGCCTTCGCCACAGTTGAGAGGGTGACACGTGGTAGGAATATGATGGGAAAACCGCCCATCTCCCGGACGCTAACCATCGACAGGCTCGAAGGGGAAAAAACCCGCCCACCGTAGATCTAGGGCGTGGGCAATTGGACGGATGGCGGAATAGAGAAGGCGGTCGAAGGATAATGGACGGGGCCCGCGACGCCTTTATTTAGTTATTTAATTTTGGCGAGGGGGGGGGGGGGGGGGATATTTAATAAAGTGGGTTTTTCATTTGGGTTTGCGGGTTATGTGGGCCGGTTAGAGTTTAATGTTTTTTTATACCTTTAAACATTAAATCATTGATAATGCAGGTGGAGGGGGAGGGTTAGGTTTATAGATGAAAGAGGGGGGTCCAGGGTTATTACTTCATCTAGCGGTTAAAGTAACTCCGGGTTTAAGACGTAGAAGGGTTTATATTAGTCCCAAATGGACCAATATCTCCCAAACCATGTTACATAGCTATAGTTTTATAGGGTGGGATATGTAATATTTTTGGGTTTTTATATATTTTTTGCATAGTAGGGGATAGGGAAATGATTTAGGGAGCTAAATAATAAAGTTAGGAGTTAATATGAATCCGTGAGGTGAAGTGTAGGGGAAAAGTTAAGCTTTGTGAACTAAAAATTAGTTCATAGGGGGCAAATGAACTGCGGAGAAATGACTTTTGCACAAAAAATGTGACTTCTCTTGACTGAAGAAAGTCAAAGCTTGACTTGGCTTTTCATCAAAATGGAGTGATAACAGGACTGGTTGGGCAGATCCCAAGGTCCTCAAGGGGATGTTAGTGAGTGATTTCTGAGGAAATGAAGGGGGAGTTAGAGATGCCTTGCTTGATCTGATCAAAATGAAAAAGTGCCTCAAAAACTGTGATCTGGATAAATATAACACTTGAAAACATGAAATGGATCACATAGCTTGATTTATGCAACCACAAAACTACTTACCCAGCCTACTTTACCTTGCATTTTTTCTTCTTTTGGTTTGGGTGCACTTGAACTAGCAAACCCAACTTTTCAACTTTTTTCTTTTTTACTGTCCTCCTATCTACATCTATACTTATTTCATCCAGGGGCTCAAATTAGGCTATTGAGCACCCTTGCTTCTCTACCTATCTAAGAATCTGCCAAGATTAAGCTGTTTGGACAGATAATGATTCTCTATATTCCACAACAGGAAATTGAAACCTAGGGAGACCAAGATTAAGCTGTTTGGACCTCCCTCTAATTGAAAATTCTTCAAAAATGGAATAACTCGTCAAAATTGGAATACAGTAGAGGCACTTAGAATAGCACACTCTCATGGACACTTCTTTTGCCTTAGTATCAAATATGGAACATTGCAGCATGCAAAGTATGACATATTTGGTATGTAGAAATGTCGATCATGAAAGATGAATACCTGCTATGAGGAGGAGGCTAACAGTGGCTCCACTTGGGGATGGATTTTCCTTGCAAAAAGTCAAGAACAGCAGGTCAGAATGCCTTAATATTTAGTTGTTGTTGTACTCTGAAAACTTCCCTTTATTGGCTGCTTTATTTATGAACATGACAATAGACTTGAAGAGCTTAGGGCCTTCACTTCGGGCTTCAACTGCAGCAAGCTTGCTATCCAAAAAGAAAATTGAAATCCTACCTACCTACTCTAATCAGCACTTACTTTGCTATTAGGTGAAATCAAATAGCTAGTGCAGCCATTTAAGCATTATAAACATTAGTGAGCTTTGCTGTTTGTGCTTGCTGGTGGTAAAAATGGAGATCTTGCCATCAGATATAACTTTGTTAACTTTTGAGAAGATCAGATAACTACTGACCTTCTTTGCTGAAACAAGAAACTATACAAAAGGGTCCCGCAACATATATATACAATTGCTGGGCTGAATTGAAGAACTTTACAAAAGTTTGGGATCACTATCATGCCTTGGAAACTGGATATCATCAACATTTTGATATTGAGGCACATAGCCTGCTAATGGAGAAGAGCACTTCTTTACTTCATCATACACCCTGTCAGCACATGAATTATATACAACATGAACTGATATTTGCAATTTATTACAAGTAGGCTCATATGGCCCTTGACTGATCTGCACAGGCTGCTCCTCTTCTTCTTCGAAAAAATCAGATGGCTGAAAATAAAGAGGCAGGGGATCGACTTGGATCACTTGGTCATGAATAGCCTCTTTCAAATCTTCCTCAATCTGATATTCGATGGCTCTTTGGGGCTGTAAAACTAGAGGCAATATATTTTGAACAATGATTTGGGCTTCCTCTAGATGATCAATATCAAAACTTGTTGATACTTGCTTATTAACTGCATGATAGTTCTCCTTAATAAATTGAAAAGAATCAACACAGAAAGGTAAAGTTCCTTCGCTGAAATCAAAATTTTCTGCGCTTTCCTCCTTTACTGATGAGATAGGCACATTGATCGTTGATTTTAGGCTGCTAATCCTAAACTGTGCTTTCTGCGAAAATAGGCTCTGACTCCTTTGAAAGGCTGATTTTGTCATTAGGCTCATAATCATCATCATACTCATCGTATTTTGGCAAGCAGTCGAAAGAAGAGAAGTTGTTATATTCATATAGTATATCAGGAGACTGCTCCATCATGTATGGTTGTACGAATGATCCAGGTGGATGTTGGTGGCCACCCACCTATCCCATTTGGACCCCCACAATTGTCTCTTTCAGCTTTTTCAGTTTCCTTAATTGTAGCACAACTTACTATTTTTAGCAGTTTTTCGGGTCCTGAACTTCCGGAGCCGTTTTGAGGCCCTAAACGACGTTTTTTGGGGAATCCGGGGGCAACATGGGTCCATGGAATGGACCAATGTTTCTTGATCCTACAATGATAGTGCTCGAATAGATCTTTCTAATGAGCTATCATACATGTCAAACGGAGATCATATGCCAAAGTTACGACCCCGGAAAATTGATGTACCAATTTACCCAAAATGGGGCCCACAATTTGGCGTTTCATCTTCTTGGGTTAGGTTTTGGAATGTGAAGGGTTTTCCATTGTTTCTCAACAATAAATAGGCCTTTGAGCCTCATTGTAACACAATTTGGAATGGTTCAGAGGCATGTAGCCGCACATCTCTTCTCAGAGATAAGCTACCATCGCCCTAGCTGGTTTATTTCCAATTCTGGTTGTAAGCATATTTCGGTATTTTCCATTAATGAAATGAAGTATTCTTTCCGTTGCATCTCTTTATTTATGGTTATCGCATCTCTGTATTTATGGTTATCTCTGTAATCTATTGTGTTCCTGTTTAAATCCGGATCAGTGGTATTAGAGCGGTCCGCTTTTCCTCTGTTTTTCTTTGCATGTCCCCAACAAGGTCGGGATATAAGGAGTTAGGGCTTGAACTGGTCGAACCTTTGCAAGACCAGCCTCAAAAATCCCGATAGCCTCCCATGGCGGATGAGAAGAAAGATGAGGGGGTGGGAGATCCTATCAAAATCTTGCTCGAAGAAGCCCTCGAGCGGCAAAGGAACGCGATGATGGATAGCTTTACACAGATCCTTCAGCGGCTACCTAGAGGTGACACATCGGCTTCCAGCAGCTACTCTGGAAACGCCACGCCCTTTAAGGTACAAGTTAATTTTGAAATCCCCATATTCGAGGGTCAGATAGATGCAGATGCGGTAGATATATGGTTAAATCTACTAGATGGGTATTTTTCTGTTCATGAATTTTCAAGTTGGGAAAAGATTGTTTTCACTCTTCTCAAAGCAACCCCCCACGTCAAGGACTGGTGGGAAACCTACTGCGAGCAGAAGGATGAAAGTACAGGCTCACTATTTTCAGACGCACCCACTTGGAATGACTTTCGGAATGCCATCAAGGAGCAGTACTACCCTGTCAAAAGCTATGAGGACAAATACATCAAATGGACCACACTGCGGCAGGGACAAGACCATGATGTGCCAGAGTTCACAAACATTTTTCATACCCTTCGCACACAGTTGGGTATCAAATATTCTGAGTTACATCTCTTACTCAAATACCGTGGCTGCCTACACTGATACATCTAGGAAGAGATGGAGTTCTTCAACATCTCCTCACTCGGCACAGCATACCGATACGCTATCAAAATCGAGCAAAAGTTCAAACAGAAGAAGCGAGACTTTGGATCTGCAAATCCAAAGCCCAAAGGATAGAGCCAAGGCTGGGTGACCCAAGACAACCTGTCAAAGCCACAAGAAAAGAACAACACCACAAAGCCGAAGAAGGACACAGGAAAGTG